>WBZZ01000009.1:210000-260000 GCA_019918135.1 Paulinella micropora
ATACCTAACTCTTCTGTGATGTGTCTGATAGCCAATCCTTCACGTATGCACTCTGCTGCTGCGAAAATTTCTGCGTCATTAGAACTTAGTGCAATTCTATTCTATCGTTTCGATAGCCAAGCTACCGGGTATCCACCCCAAAACACTATATACCCTGTACGTGACTTTCCTGTTTTCTTACAAACCTTATGCGCAGCATCTGGCCATAAAGTAATTTTGGGGTACGTCCGTCCTTCTTGTGACGATCTAGGCCAGTGAAATGAAATACAGCGATACAAACTTTTCAGATATCTGAAGATCCTACCTAGTAAAGCATAAGTAAATCCTGGATTTACTGTCTGCATCACGCTAGCTGCATGTACTGATAAAATAAAAAATACTTTCCGACTGGTGATTCCCTTGTATTTTTTTTAATAATCTAGCTAATAATTTATTTCTATACTGCTAGTACTAGCTAGACTTGCTATAGACGGGCGATCCTGTGTCATATTATCGTTTCTAAAAGTATATAGTAACCAAGTGTGTCATCACTTCAAGGAAATCTAAACACTTTTTTAGCGGCGGGGCCGGCCTGAAAGATCAAGGAAGAATATTTTAGACGGGCCGGCCTGTCTTTTTTGCGGGAAAAACTTTTTTGACTGGCAGACCTTTCTTTTTTGCAGAAACACAACCTTTTTTTTGCTATGAATTCCACTTGGAAAAAACGGGCCGCACTGTTATGAAAAAAAAACATACGTTTTTGAAACTTTCCCTAGTCTGTAGTGGTAAAAATAAAAAACGCTTTACGCCTGGCGATTCCCTTGTGTGTTTTTTTCTAATCTAGCTAATAGGTATTTCTATACTAGCTAGCTATAGAAGAAGATAATTACCCTTTTCTTAGATCATTTTCAAGAAAATGCCCTCCAAGAAAAGGGTCTTTCAGTCCAAAATCACCAAAAAATCACCAAACAAGAAATAATTAAGAAATCAAAGAGAAAATCATATTGACGAAGGAAATAAGTCAAAAAAGGAAGCAAAAAGGAAGCGAAAATTTAATTATTTTACATTTATAAAAATATTATTACATAATTATAAAAGATGACGACGACATTACAACAGCAAGCAAATAAAGAAATGAAGGAAGCATACAACAAGCATTTTCCAGAAGCAAATGCTGATGACCTTTCTTTTAGAAAATTCACGAGAGAGCAAATGATTGATAGATATAGAAAAGCACACGAGTTCTGGGATAAGCAAGCATATGAAATAATAAATGGAGGAAAGAATACGATGAAGGAACTATACAAAATACAAATTTGTATCCAAGCAAAAGAACAACTAAATATGAGAATGGCTATACATAATATATAATTAATTATTTTACATTTATAAAAATATATAAACTATAATATAATACAAGATGCCAAGACCAACACTATACGAAGGAGAAGCAAGACGAAAGAGAAATAACGAGAAAGCTCTCGCATACTACTACCGCCACCAAGAAAGGTTGAAGGAGGAAAGAAAAGAAAAAGCATTAAAGCAAAAGCAAGAACTCAAAAGCATAGAGGAATACAAAAAGAAGATACAAGAGTTGGAAGATAGACTAAGTAAGATAATAGTTTAAGTTCTAATTATTTTTTTTAATTCTGGTAAAAATATTTTTCATCTAAACACATACACACCATATAATAACGGTAAAAACATTAATTAATTATTTTTGGAAAAAGTATCTTACCTTATATATACATAACTGTAAAATGTCAAAACCACCACTACCACCAAGACCAAACAAGCAATATGTTCAACTTCTTCAAGCTAAGGCTAAGCTTAGAAAGGTTGAAACGAAAGATAAAAGAAACAGCCAGGACCTTTTATCTAACATCCGTAGTAATACGAGGGCAAATCTCCGCGAGGCTAAGACTAGGGAAGCGAAGAGACGAGAGTTTAGAGCAAACGATTATGAAGTTAGGAGGGATAACAGGCTGAACTCTCTCACATTCAAATTTAGGGAGCTAGACATAAGCTTCTATGATACAGACACATTGGAAGAGAAGGTATTGATACCCGCTATAAGATATGCTAGAAGGGAAGGGATGACCAACAATGCGGATGTCAATATATCTATAACATACTCCACCGCTCCTGCTAATGAGAGATACGACCACTATTTAAAAAAGAAAAGTTTTAATTCATTTCAACTCCGCCAATACGATACCGTATTTATGGATGCTCGTAACGAGTTCAACATAAACAACATTGAAGCGAGCGAGAATGGATATAACAGAGGTGATGTTCAAAGGTACTAGTACCTTTTGCCACTTTTTGCCACAGGCAATTTCATAAATATAAGAGGCAAATTCCTGCATGTTTTGTTGATAAAAGAAGCAGATCTATGATTAAAAAGCATTATTTATTAATAAATTCAACATTTCAAGTTAGTTTTGAAGTTGCAGAGTGACAAAATCAAGCAAAAATGTGGCAAAAATACTTGCCACTTTTTGCTAAGTTATTTGCCTATTTTTGCTTCTTTTTTGCTTGATTTTTTATCTAATATGAATGAAAATAATCAGATTTAATGATAAACTTTACTTCATGATCCACCACCCGGCTGACATGAAATAAGTGGCATGCGGTGTCACTAGTACATTAAAAAGTGGAGGTGTAAAAATTTCTAAGTCAATGATACGGACTAGTCTAGGCAAGCGTTCCTGGCAGAATTGTGTGCGGAACAGTTTAATTCGATCGTGCTGAATCTAAATATATAATTTTTAAATTAAGTCTGAAGCCATCTTATTTGTATGTATAAGAAATACACACACTTCAAGTTGCCACCTGCCAATATTAAAATTGTTCTAAGTCCGTAACTCATACTTTCAAAGTGCGATTAATTCAGCCGGAAATAAAGCAATCTAATTCAAAACAAAGAAAATATAAAAAATAATTAAGAATTTACGTTTTCGTCTAATTTCCGATTTATTTATTATATAAATACTTTACCACTGTACTGGTACATTTTGCAATTAAGATCGATAGCCCAACATTCCAAGCAAGAGCTGTTGTTCGCGCATATGTTGTTCGCGCAGTTGCCTGCTCTCCCTCTCCAATCTCTGCGACTCCATGATTAGGTGATAGTGTACCATTCCTTGTGCTGAATTTGGCAATACATACTGGTTGCGGTCATCTACGTAGTGAGTAACTGGGAATTGGTTGGCGGCATAGGCAGATTGATTGATGTACTGATTTTGGTTGGGAGCGTGATAAGTACCAACAACAATATCACCCTGATTGTAGTTATTATTGTAATTGTTCTCTTTTTCAGGGACATGTTTGTTACCCTCGGGCTGGGAATTTGTGACAGTGCTACCGCTTCCCTTCAAATTTATCTGCTTTATTTCATTTTGGAGAGCAGCAAGTGCGTTGGCCAGAGAGGACGAGACCGCAGTGTTTTGTGCAGTGAAGCTACTCATCGCGGCAGCAATTGCGTCAGTAACCTGCTGGCCAACATCAACTGGAGCTTCAGACTTAGGAGCTTCAGGTGGTAACTGAGTGGCGCCGACCGCGATCAAAGGCTTCTCATCGTTCTCACTTTCGGGGTCGTCAAGTGTGACTTCCACCTTTGGCTGTTTTGTCTTTTTCTGTTTGGCTTTTTCCGGCTTACTAGATTTGGATTTGCCTTTCGCCGGCGGCTTGCCATGAGTCTCAGCATCGCCAAGCTCAGACTTGATTGCCAACTCCGGAGTCTGTGAAAAAAAAATGAAAAAAAAAACATATCATCTTCGACGACAGATTATCATGAAGGCAAATTCAAAGCTAGTAACAAAACGAAAAAGCTACGATTTCAGTGGCTGGCTGTGCTTCTTCCTTGGGCTTGATGACCCTCTTCGGCCGGCCGTTCGCATGGAATTTCTGGAGAGCGTTGGGCTGATCTCTAAACCATACGAAGTCGAAAATCTGCGGAGCTTGTTCTATGGGTAGTGTCCCCGCAGCCGCAGCGCTCATTTGTGCAAGCCCCGGCTCAACATCTTTCTCCCACTGCTCGACACTCATATAGCCAGCGTTCCTTGACTTTGCTGCATCTATCGCCTTCATTGACACGCACTGAAACTGGCGAAACACCTGGCCTGTCTCCTGATCCTCAACAACACGACTCACAAGCAAGGTTTTGTTTAGGTCAGTGATGTCCTTGGAGCCTTGCTTGAGAAAATGTGTGGTCAAGGTTGCCATGGCCCTGACCAAAAAGTGCGTACAGCAAGCAAGCAATGGTCACAAAATGATTACCCGCACAGCGTCAGTGTCTCATCCTCGCGGGTGACTACATGCTTGCGCGGCAACAACGGAATATTTTTGAGGTTACGCGACTTCAAAGAGCGAAGAACGGCAATGTTCTCCCGCCCTCCTACTTGCGACCGGGCACTGAGCGGAGTACTGCAAAAAATAATAATAATAATAATAAATAAATAAATAAAATTAAAAAAATAATAAAATAAAAAAGTGCAAGCAAAATAGATACAGGAGGCAATGCAGTAAAGGTATAATGCAAAGCTCACATTCGTGGCTATTAGTCTGACTTCGTGCCTGGCATGGATGTTACGTTCCGCGAGGGAACGCAGGGATCCTTCCCTCTGCACGCAAAGGATGAACGAATCGTCAAGTCGACAACCACGCAGTGCTGGGAACGCAAAAGCGAAAGTGCAAGGAAAAGAGATACAGAGAGAGAGAGAGAGAGACAGAAAGAGAGAGAGAGAGGTTACGCAATTTCATAGTCCTTGTCGTGGACAAAGGTGTAGTTGGTCGTTCTGGAGCTGAAGAAGGCGTTTGGGTCTGGCTTGTCTTCCTTGGGCTTGCCATCGTCTGTCTCTGTCTCTATCTTTCCTTCTTTGTCTTTCTCCGTCTCATCTTTCTTTTCTTTTTTGTCTGTCTCTGTCTTTCCTCCTTTGTCTGTCTCTGTCTTTCCTGCTTTGTCTTCCTCTGTCTTTCCTGCTTTGTCTGTCTCTGTCTTTCCTGCTTTGTCTTCCTCTGTCTTTCCTGCTTTGTCTTCCTCTGTCTTTCCTGCTTTGTCTTCCTCTGTCTTTTTTGCTTTGTCTTCCTCTGTCTTTTTTTGTTTGTCTTCCTCTGTCGTCTCTGTCTCCTTCTCTGCCTCCTTTTTGTCCTTTCCAATCGCATCTAATGCCTTTTGTCTCTCTGCTTTTTACTTCTCTTCGTCGTCATGTTTCTTTTGCTCTTTTTTCCTCTGTGCCTCTGCTCTCTCTCTCTCTTCTTTCTCTTTCTTTTCCTTGTCTTGTTGTGCCTTTGCTTCTGACTTCTTTTCGTTCTCTCTCTTGTCTTTCTTTGTCTTTCTGTTTTGCTTCTTCTTCTATTTCTTTCAGTCTGGCCTGTTCCAGTGCCTCCTCTTCCTCTGTCTTCCTTTGCATCTTTGTCTTTTTTCTCTTCTTCTTCCCATTGTCTTCTTCCTCCTCTTCGGGCTTCTCACCTTGTGTCTTAGATGTCTCGTTCTTCTTTTTTGGATCTTTACTGTTTTTGTTCAGCAAGTAAGGGCAGAGAACCTTTGCCATACTGGCGATGGTGTCGATGGTGTCGGTCGCACAGAGTTGTGGGGTAGTTGGTGACGACGGTTGGAATTCAAAAAGGTAGCACATTGAGCAAAATTGGGCCCCAAAAAGCCAATAGTCCGGCAGGAAAAGTGAAAACGCCAGACTTCACCCAAGGACCCTTGCAAAACAAGTCCAAGAGAGAACAGTTAGAGGTCAAGATGGGGCTGTGTGAGTGCTGTGTGCTGCGTCTGAGATACTTTTTGGAAATTTTTTATGAAAATGATAGGCCAAGCTGCCCTCATCACATATCTGTTGTTTTTTTCCCCAAAAAAACCCTGCATCCCAATACTCCTACAACTACCTTGGCAACTTTTCTGTTGCCACCATACTTTTTGCTCTGGCACTTTGCATAGGCATGGCTGTGTTTGTTGGAAAACAGACTATGCAAATGTTTGCTATGTTATGTTGTGTTTGCAATGAGTGCTTCTTTTCTTGTACAGCATGCCTGGAAGTACAGTACTTGGAAACTAGGTAGGCAAAATGGGGGGTTGCCACCCCCTTTTTTTCTCTTGCTGATCTTGCTTACAACTTGCGTTTTTTTCATCGTTGCTTGTATAAATCTTTGTTGTACACTATGGTAAGTTTAGAATGTACTTCTGTTTTGTACGTATTTGTTTGCAACTGCATGTGTTAGGAACTTGCTTGGCAAACGCTACTTTGCCACCCCCTTTTTTGCCCCTGGCCCTTCAACAGCGATAGGGACCATGAACAAAGAAAAGCCCAACATGTAGTGGTTGTGAATACGGTACTATTCAAAATTTTCTTGTTTTTTTCAAAATAACTTTGTTGTTTTGTTTAGGAAGATGAAGAAACTTAGTAAGATTGGGCTGAGTGCGGGTGTCGTGGGCCTGTCTTTCCACCAAGTCTTTGGAGGAAGTGAGTCGCGGAATGTCAAGAGCGAACACACAGTTCAGGCCAGCCCTCCTCCCCTCGAATTACCCACTCCACGTTCAAATCCACCTACATCCAGTTTTTTTCGTGTATTCAAACATGACAATGACCATCATCATGCATCCCCTTCCTTTCCTACTACAGTCAAATCATCTACTACTGCTCCTACTGATACTACTATTACTAAATCTTCTTTCAGTATTAGTAGTAGTAGTAATAGTTTTGCATCTGTCTTCAAACCAACCCGTGCTAATGCTGTCACACCGTCTTGTCCTTCCAGTTTTTCCCAAGTTTTCCGATCTTCCTCTTTCACAACTACTTTTTTCCTTCCAACACCCACATCAGACACTCATGCAGTAACGCCAGGTCATGTCGGACAAATATTAGATTATAGAACAAGCACACTTCCATTGTACATAACTCTTGAAGTTCCTGTTCCCCGTCGCATCCGAAAGGACAACACAAGCACTAATCTAAAAAGAAAAAAAAAAGAAGAAAAAAAATTCCGCCACCAGAAGTTAGACCCAAAAGCTTTCGCAGGTGGCTAGGCTGCACTTGGCCTGAGCTGGTGCAAGAGATTAGTCATCCTTGCTGCCAAAAACTGCAATGCAATCGATGGGTAGATCCCTTTGCAGCCGCAAAGGCTAGGATTGACACAGTCCAGAATCTGATGAATAGATCGGACTTGGCTGGGTGGGCAGCCACAACCATGTTAAGCATGCAGAATGACACAGGAAAGATAGAATATAGATTGAAAGGCGCACGTAATTGTCACAATTGACAGCTCTGTGAGCTCGCCTATAAGTCTTCTCGCCAATCCCGTTCAATCGCAACCACATTTTCTGACAAATACGCAAAATCTACGACTACGTCATCAAAGAATGGAAACTTGCGTCCCAGACTCTGGTTTTAAATGGGCAAGTGGATCCGAATGGTCCTAGTGAGAGCCTTGTGAGGAAGGTCTGGCGTGCAGAGTTTGGCAAAGTGAAACCAATCAGAAAGGGTGATTTTGCAAAATGCCCGGTCTGCACCGAACTTGCAGATGATCACTGAAATGGGTACCTTTGTTTTGGGTTTTCTTGCTGCTAACATTGCTGAGATTTGTAGATTTGCTTCTCAAGCGGAAGCTGAGAAGTGGCGACAGCAGAATCGCATCCACAACAAAATTCATCGGGCTAATCGGCGTGGAAACATGCGCAGAGCAGTAGAAGGGTAATTTGCGTTTTTAGTTCCATTCCTAAAGTCGTAGTGGGTTTTTTTGGGGTTTTTTGTTTAGGAAGAAGGAATATCAAAGAGTGACGGCAATCACGATTGATATGACCAAGCCATTTCATGTCCCTTGGTGCTCCAGAGGAGCTTCGGACTTTCGGGATAAATATGTAGTTAGGCTGCACGCGGGTGGGGCGACTTTGTTTTCACATGACATCAACTTTGTCTTATGTCACCTACCAAACATCGGACATGCCGTGAATTCCAACATCACATTCCTTTATTTCCTTTTGCGTTTTGAGTTATTCCATCCACGTACCAAGGCGGCCACGGAACTTTTCCTTGATTGGGATGGCGGGGGGGAAAATACCGCTCTAACAGCGATGATGTTTCTGTCCAAAGTCGTGAAGGAGAAGTGGAGGAGCAAAATAGAGACTAATAGAATGGTTCCAAAGCATTCACACGGGCCGCAAGACCAGAAATTTTTCGTCATGCGCTACTTGGGCTATAACACCACCTTAATGACCACCAATCTAGCACAGGCTCTGTTTAAACTTATTCTTGGTTTCAAGAAGAACAAGGATTCGTATTGCATTTTGCTGTTGGCTTCCGACTATGATTGGGTTGGCTATTTTGCCGATTCCATAAACCCCCGCTTCCACTATTATAAGCGTCCCTTAGCGTGGAAGTATGAGGCGGGGACGACGGAGTCTGGTGGGCTTCCACGTGTTCGTGTCAAAACATGGGGCGATGCGCAGAAGCACTGGCACGGGGTCAATGACGACCCCGAAGGTGCAGACCTTCTGCCATACCTCAAAGATCCTGGTTTCTGAAAAATACATACTACACATATTATATCATGTCATTATTCTTATACTACTTGTCTTATCTTTTTTTTTTTTTTTCTTTTTTTTTTGAGTTTTGGACAGGCCCAAGAAGTTGACTGGCCTCAAGTGGGTGAGCCCCAAGATCAAGAACGACGTTACCAAGCTCGCTGCAAAGTATTGCTCCAAGGAGGAGCAGGAATGGCTGGCGGAAGTACTTCAGCTGTCTCAGCTGACGCGTATCGTGTGGGACGGCCGCGACGGCGATGGTGGCTATCCGGGGCGACCCGGACATCTCGTCTGCAAAGACAAGGCGGGGCAGTCGTGGAACGTCAATCTGCGGGTGATCAACGATCTGCCACAGGATTTGTGGGCCGTCCCTGAGGATAGAACAGCCGCGCAGGAGGCCGCGTCCATGTTGACGGAGGAGGAGCGACTGTCAGTGGAGAGGACGAGCTTTGTCAATGAGGGCAAGCAACCAGAGCATCCCCCTTGGCGTGGCGCCCGTCTGCTTTCTGAGGAGGAGCGCAAGCTGCGCGATTTTGACAACCCTGACCGATTTCCCTCACCGCACCTCAAGATCGACGCACTCTTGAGTGAGAATCCCACAGAGCAAGGATTGAAGAAAGCTACAGTCAAGGAGCTGAAGTCGTGGTTGGCGGAAAACGGCCGGCAGCGCTCTGGTTCGAAGCACATTCTCATTCAGCGCGTTTTGTCTGAATTTGCGGATCAGAACAGGGAGCGCGTTGGGGATGAAAAAGCAAGTGGGGGGGGGTGTGGGACGTGGTCGAAAGAGGAGAAGAGTGGCTGTCGACCAAAAAGTCGAGTTACGGGAGGATACTTCTAGCTCCTCTGAGGATGAGCCGATACTGCCTAGCGAACCAAATCGACCACATTCAGCTGCGCGGCAACGTGTTGCCCGCACTTTTCATCGTGTTTATGGTATTGACGGAGAAGAAGAGTTTGAGAGGAAGGAAGGTATAAGGTCGGACCTATCTGATGCTTCTAGTGAAGACTGGGACTGGTCTCCCCTTAACGTTGCAGATGTTGAGTAATTAAATTACTATTATTCATTAATATTGCTTCATTTTCGGCTGAATTAATCGCACTTTGAAAGTATGAGTTACACGGACTTCGAAAAATTTATATATTGGCAGGTGGCAACTTGAAGTGTGTATTTCTTATACATACAAATAAGATGGCTTCAGACTTAATTTAAAAATTATATATTTAGATTCAGCACGATCGAATTAAACTGTTCCGCACACAATTCTGCCAGGAACGCTTGCCTAGACTAGTCCGTATCATTGACTTAGAAATTTTTACACCTCCACTTTTTAATGTACTAGTGACACCGCATGCCACTTATTTCATGTCAGCCGGGTGGTGGATCATGAAGTAAAGTTTATCATTAAATCTGATTATTTTCATTCATATTAGATAAAAAATCAAGCAAAAAAGAAGCAAAAATAGGCAAATAACTTAGCAAAAAGTGGCAAGTATTTTTGCCACATTTTTGCTTGATTTTGTCACTCTGCAACTTCAAAACTAACTTGAAATGTTGAATTTATTAATAAATAATGCTTTTTAATCATAGATCTGCTTCTTTTATCAACAAAACATGCAGGAATTTGCCTCTTATATTTATGAAATTGCCTGTGGCAAAAAGTGGCAAAAGGTACTAGTACCTTTGAACATCACCTCTGTTATATGAAAGAAACATACGATATGTGGAAATAACCATAGTTCAAGAAAACGGCGGAGGATGCTATGAGGGAAAAACTGAAAAGAGGGAGAAAGTTGAAGAAGGCAGAAAGATATCTCCGCCAAGCAAAAACAACAACTGCTTATTCTTCTTATGTAAGGATATACTAGATATTCATCCAATGAACAAGAATCGCTGTAATATCGTCCGAGCCGAATTCAACCTTCCACCAAACTCACCCATACCATTTTCAATAGCGGTTGAAATATTGAAAAAATATGTTAAGGAAGGGAAAACATATGAAATAACTGACCATATTATGAAGCAGACATTCAACACAAACGAAGAAGGACAAGAACCCGACAAACTAATCTTTGTGGAGAATAACCATTATTACGGATTAGTTAAGCAGTTTAAGAAGCGATGCGAAGACTGCTTGCGATTATATTTGAACAAACATGAATGTAATCTTAACAGGAAAAAATATGCGGATATTAGATTGAAGAAGAATGGTAAAAGACACTTAATAACTAAGTTCCACACGGAAGAACAAATAAATAACGACCATGTCCTTCATTACGATTTGGAATCATTTAGAAATACAAACATCGCTGTCGGCTACGATATCCACGACTGCTACATAGTCGGATATACTCAGGGCACTGAGGGCTTTAAATACATAGCTGGCAAAGATTGTATAAGTCAATTTGTGACCTTCTAATTAAATGAGGCGAGAAGGTAAAAGCAGGATGGGTGTCGAAAGGTAAAAATGACAAACCGCCCGTTCTATATGTTAATGGTTTTAACGGAGCGAACTTTGACCACTACTTCATACACCAATAATTAATTAAAAGGGGTATTAAGATTAAGTCCGACAAAAATCAATAACGGCTCTATTATCTGCTTAGAATTTGAAAATGTTAAGATGTGGGATATGTGTAAGCATACACAAGGAAGTCTTAAAACAAATCTTGAAAGTATCGGATGCGAAATCCTAAAAGGAGACTTCGACCACGACAGGGCGAAGAGATGGGAGGATATGGACGATAAGACTAGGCAGGACTGTTTGGCTTATCTTAAAAACGATGTTATGGGTTTGAAGGAATTATATGATAAGTTAAACACGACGATATTTACAGCTCACAAAGTAAATCTAACTTCATACATTTCAACTTCTAGTCTGGCTTTCAGCATATGGAAAAAATATGTAGACGGTAAATACGAAGTGAGACTTCCAACGGTCGAGCAGGAAAGAGCATTTAGAAAAGCGATTATCGGCGGAAGGACTTACCCGTCTAAGAGGCGGTTCATTCTAAGCAGTACACAAGATATTTGAAAAAACAGATATCATTTGACGATATAATAGACTACCTCGTAGATGCGGATGTCGTATCTTTGTAATACTATCCAACCGCGATGTTGTTAGCTTTTATGGTGGGCGATATACTGGAAACAATCGGTCCATTTGACCCGCGAAACCTTCAAATCGGTATTTACAACCTTGACTACGTCTCACCTAAAAACATATTACATTCAAGGATTGGACAGAGAGACAGAATGGGCTCTCTTAAATGGCGACTAGAAGATATGAAGGACCAATGGTTGACGAGTGTAGATATTGAGGATATGGTTGCCGAAGGATATGAAGTCCGCATTAATAAAGGATACTACACCGTAAAATCTGAATGTGTCTTCGCCAAATACATAGACGATATGTTTAAGGCGAAGGAAAATGCGGAGAAAGGTAGCCCGCAATATCTGCTAGCCAAGTTGTTTATGAATAGTCTATACGGTAAGATGATACAGAGACCGATACCTTCAATAACGACATATATACAAACTAACGAAGAATACTGGAAATTCTGGAATAGTAATCAAATAACTGACATTGTTAAATTTACGGATAAAGAAGGAAAAGATTTATGGCACATATCGGGCTTACCTCACAATCCAATCTTATTAGAGAGTAGCATAACAAAGCCTTCACACTACGGGGCATTCATACTAGCATATAGCAGACGAATTATGTTCAACTATATTAAGGAAGCCAACCCAAACAGAAGCATTGAAGATGATTTCTACTACACAGACACTGATAGCCTCCAAATCCACGCGAGATGTGCTAGATATATCAAGAATATGAGTAATGAGAAACTCGGCAGTATAGGGGACGACTTAGGTGATGGTTGTAAGATTATAAAAGGTGTGTGGATAGCACCAAAACTATATATGTTAGAATTTACGACGAAGGATGCCTTTACGGAAGGAATGACTAAGAACGACTTAAAGCATATTTCAAACGGAGTTAAAATAGTGTCTGAAAATGGAGTTAAAAGATATTTCCATTTTAGGGGTAAAGGCTTAGATGCTAATCAGCTAAACTATAATACATTTGATAAGATGGACAAAGGCGGGTCGGTCAAAAATGTTAGGATTTCCAAATGAAAAAAATACACATCGATAGAAACAGCAAACAACAACAAGTCCCACATTTTAGCATTTTACATATGACGAATGTAAAAAAACAAGTTAATGAGAATAAGTGGGCGGGTCGTGAGTTTATCAATGATAACGACAGCATCCCGCTCGGTTTTCAAATCAAAACTTAACTTATAAATAAAAAATTTTGGCTCCTTTACCCTTAAAACTTCTTATCGTATGAATTCCTTTTTTTGGTTTCACTAACTTAGTATTTACAGCAGTCGCTCCCAGCAATGATACGGGGTCTAATGCGGTTCGGTAGTTCGTCGTTACCGTCGCAGTTTGCGCCCTTTTACCTTTCGGATTTACCTTGACAGCAACTCGGTCAATCACTCCTTCAATGAGGTCTTTCGTGCTACTGCCTTTATTGTATGTCGTCGCCCTTACACCCGTTTGTCGGCTCAGGTCTTTCGCAATCGTTCCTCCAAGGCTGTGCCCAGTCAGCTCTACATTATCCTTACCATATTCTTTTATGATGTCATTAACCAGCTTCTGCTCTTCTTTATATCTCGGTGTTCTTTTCAATACTCCTTTTACTAATGCGATGTCAGTTAGCAAGTCCCTTTTAATATCAGCGCTTCCCCTAAATGCTACAATAGCTTTACCATCTTTCTCATATACGGTTGATTTTTCTTTGCTTGCGACTGGTTTCCATCCGTCCGGACCTTTTCTATCTGACCGCGACAAATAGACGTCCTCTGATAACTCCGCGCTACCTCCCTTTTGTTTCCTATATGCCTTACCAGCTTTTTTCAATGCCTCCTTGTAGCTTATTTTGTGTTTGACGGAGTAAGCCTTAACGAAGACAATCCACTCGCTCATCGCACGGTTCTATATTATTAATTATTTAATTTTTTTCCTGCCAACTATATACACCGCCCTACTATGTCCACCCTCACTAGACTGTGCGAGAAGTTCCAACAACTTTCAATTGAAAGCGAAAAAAAATCCTTCTCGTTAGAAGATGTTCAAAAGGTAATCCACGACGAAATAAAGCGATTGAAGAAATGAGAAATGCTCAACCAAACTTATTTCACTTTGGTAAATACAAGGGCAAAAAAATAGAAGACATCGCCAAGATTGATAAGCCATATATTGAATGGTTAGTTCGTCAGCCTTGGGTCCAAAATAAAGACGAATTGAAAAAGTATTTACCGTAAGAGATACATTTTTCCTCTAATATTGATTTCTTTTCTTATAATTCCCAGTATTGCTTTCTGTTTGTGGAAGTCGCTAAACTTGGTGAAGTGCGGTTCTTTCAAAAGGTTATCTTCAACTTCTACTTCTCTATTAACTTCGAGGTATTGTTGAAGGATGTCTTTGAATTGTATGATGTCGAAGTGGTGGTCTACGTGGACATCAACCCGCTCATATATATCACCACTTATTTCACATATATAACGAGGTTCGACGAATACATCAATAGCCACAATGTCAAGATATTCTTGTATTTGCGGTCTTATCGTATTCCTGCTCGCTTCTTTTATCACTCTCGCCATTTTTTTAAATTTGCTAAGCCCTATAAGGTCAACACAACAATTCCACGAAAACGGCTTACCATTTACACGAAAGTGTTTTCTCCCCGTCGTCAAATTACTTTCAACATCAATGATACCATCTTTTAGACAAGGGTGATTGGTTATTAGGTCTCGCACGAAATTGCTATCTTCTGGGTTCAATCTTTCTCCATCGTTATATTTGATTATCATTCTTCTTAAGTGGGATTTGATAGATGCTTTTGTTAGAAACCGCCTACCTCCAACGATGTACAACTTACGACTATACATATTACTATATTATTATGTTAGAAAAAATTATTACAAAAATAATTATATATTCACATCATTGGTCTTCTAAGTAATTAACTATAACACTCACATTTCCTCCATTATTAACAGTGGATACAGACTTTTGTAAAAATGTTAGATTTTCACCAGGAGAAAGTTGTATGTCGTAAGTTCGCAGGTCAATAAGCTGGCTTGAAGTAGCATTAACATACAGTTTTAGAATTACGTCTGTTATAGTGGCACCACCAAGGGCAGTCGCAGCGGTATCCTTTGATACGATTGAAGTTTTGGTATCAATATCCGCAAAGTTCTCGCCAGTAAGTGCCCCAGTCGTTTTCACAATCCGCACTATATTAACTTTGCTGTCTTCGTTTGATAATATTATGCTCACGAGAGAGGGATAAACAATTGAATAATTGGTCGCACCATTAAAAGTTGTTTTATTTTTTATGCTAATAATTGGGCTTTCCGTTGTGCTCGCTGGCTCACTACCTTCCGCTTCGTTTGATATACTTGAATTAATAGTGTTAGTGCCCTCAATAAACATACTACAACTGGCTGTTTTCAATGTTTGATTAGCATTACCAGTTCCATAATTTCTGATACAAGCCAAAAAAGGTAGGGTTGTATTTGAAAGACTAACTCCCACATTCGCATTCGCATACCTAATTGTATGAACCAGCTGAAATTCTCCACTTGATGGATTTTCTATGTAGAACCTTATAGCACCAAAGCCAAGATATTGAAATTTAATCTGGAATACATTCCCTTTGGTCCAATCTATGATAGGCATAATTTTAGTACCATCACAAGGGTCATCCCAGGTCGCTTGGGGAATAAGTGTCGGAACGCCTCCTTTAACACTGGCGATATTCATACCAGTCGCTTTTATTTTGTAAAAATAGAAGCCATTAGTAAAATCACTTTCACCTATGCCGATATATGAATTGTAGTCTTTCGTTTCATCAGTAGTCCATAAAGCAGTAAATCGTGTTAGAACTCCCATACCTGTTCTGTATTTACTTCTTTTTTTACTCGTCAATACAGCATTCGCGGTCGTCTTCACATCTGTTTTAAGTTCGACCATATTAGCATTAAATGAAATGGTAGCATCGGTTTGAGCTAATGTCCATATTCGTGTATTGATAGTGTAATATACTATGGAAAAATCTCTTGTAATACTGGCGTTAATTGACCGACCAATGCTTCGCCGAAAGCGGTTTTCATACTATTGGTTTCAACATTGCCGTCATATCCGACTTTGACATTTATGAAGTCTCCGTCAGGGTCTTGTGCTATCAAACTTCGTTGATGAGTGGTCATTTGCAGAGACTCCGCCTCCGCACCTCCGTTTTTTGGTGAAGCTTTTTTTAAAAAAAGGTTCGTATATTAACAGATAAATAAATAATCTATCAAAATTAATTACCTACATATTATCTCACTGGCGGGGTTTATTTCCTAGTAATGGTGCCGTTTCTGACATTTACTTCTTGCTGAGTTACGACAAATGTGTAATGATTGGCCGCAATATTAGCAGTGGTAGCAATAAACTCCCATCGTCGCTCGGTGTCTAGACTTAATCCGCTGATTTCATTTTGGTCCTTGCTCCACAACGGTCGGGTATTGTCAAAGCTATCGCACCAAACCCAGTTGTATTGATAAACATTGCTATTCATCAAAGCAGAGCCTTCGAACTTCGGCTTAAGATACATATAGTCTTCTAGTTTTCCAGTTTGACAATCGACATTGAATTCCTGAAGTCGTGCTCCGTCTAGTGTGGTATAAAAAGTTTGTACCTTAGCACCGAGCAGGTTGCTATTGTCGTAGGCGGTGTTCTTATTTTCTGTTCCGCTGAACACGGAGTGATAAATTTTCTTAATTCGCCGTCCGTGACCTCTGTCAAATCCAAGTATAACATTTTGAGAAGTTGAAGCTACTCCGACTGTGTTTTTATACAAATAAGAATAATCAATGTTGAAGGTCATACCTTCGGGGCTCATAATCTTCTGTTGAATTGATTGAACGACATCGGGGTTAGTCTCGACAGCTAAGAACAGGCGAGATTAGTAATAGTAACATTCAAATCCGCCACCGCAACAGTGCCTCCACCAGTAGAAAGAGCATAATTGTTATAATAAAAGATTTTGGGTGTCTGTTGCCAAACAATCCGCAAAGTCAAAATTTCTGGAAACATAATAGTTTTATCCAGAGCGAAAATAGTATTGTAAAGCATTCCAAGATTAATCTTAACATTAACACTCGGGCTGGCATTATTAATAGTACCAGCTGAGAAATACTTAGCCTCATTAAAAGCAACATTAACGAACTTACTTGTGCCAGTCTCATTCGCAATAAGGGTATCATCGTGTCGGCGGGCATTTGTGGAGGGTTGCGCCATCCAAGCCTTTAATGCGGCCTGAACCTGAGCCTTAGCAACATCAATACCAGTATCAATCTGCCCCGCCGCATTTCCTGCTATTGCCGAAGCAGTCAATGCTGTTTGTAATGCGGCCAACCTTGTAGCATCGCTAGCGGGTTGAAATGTAGTTGTAGCATTACACTTTTGAAGCATACAACCTGCTCCACTTCCATTATCGTGGTTTTCCAAAGCAAGTAAATCATCAATGGAGGTTTCGGGTTTCCAAATCATCTTGGTGATATTTCCGACTTCGTTAATGTCGCACAGATAAACACCACCTCTCGTAATCAATTGTATCTGCCTAATTGGGGCCAGGCAATCCATAAAGCATTTATTGTAGTTTGCCGCCTTCGCATCTGGAGCATAATTAAAACTCAAAACAGAGCGAGCCAAGTTAAACGGACGGCTGATAAGGTCAAAGTTGCTTTCCTGCCCTCCTGCGGTAGTTACGGTTACATTAATAGAACCCTCACGAGGGGTAAGCTTATTCAAGCGATAAGAAGCACTGATGTAGTCAGTCCTGCTGAAATCTAGTTTGCCTCCGTGTTGTGTGGGCATTTTTGTGTAAGTGCTTTTTTTCAAAAACCACTTACGATCTCAAAAAACGATTTTTAAAAGGTCGCTATATATTTAATATGAGAAAAAATAAATTAATTAATTACCTAAATTTCAACAAATTAAAAAATGATGTAAATAAATTAAAATAATTCGTCTCGCGGTAAATCAACAATGTCATAAAAATGCCGAGCCCGTTGAGATTAATTGGTTGGTCGTTTTCGTCAGTCAAGTAAAACCGATACACATTGCTTGAACTAGTAGATAGCCGTTTGCCGTATTCACTACCCGAGCCATCGTAGATAACAGAGCCGAACGGGATTTGATTCGCCGTGTATATTTCTTGGAGCACGTGGTTATCGCCTTCGCCTACTAAATCTGACTGTAAATATAATGTTTTTTCACCTGTCAATATTATGACATTCGGCGACCTAATGGTATTATTAGCAACAGAAATATGTTGAGTCGCGGTCAAAACCCATTACTTCGTGAATACGTGTTTCGGTGTCAAATATAAATCGCGGTTGAATTCCTAGGTTGTTAGCTACGGTAAATAATAGCTTGCCGTCTTCTGGGTCGGTATTTGTGTTGTTGCTCGTGACTGTTTATGTGTAGTCGTTGGGGCTGTCTGCGGTTAGCACCTCGGCCAGTTTATTTTTTAAGTTGTTCATCGTGTAGTTGCCCTCGGGTATCGTAATCAGAGCCTCAAATCCATCTTCACTCAGAGTAAAAGTGTTATAAGGACTTGCCACAGAGTAATACGATTTAGGCACATAGATATGAAGTATTTTACAATGTGTTGGATTGTCTAGCGATTTCATATCAATGGAGTGAGTGAAATCACTGTCCGTGCCGTTTATCCTATTTTTGCTGTTGACATAGTAAATGTTAGAGCTTCGCCCACCGCGATATTCCATTGACCCGACTTTTTTGTGAAGCTTTTTTTACTGTAAAAGGTTCGTATATATAAGAAAATATATTTTTTGTTTTAATTACTTCAAATAAAGGTATCAAAGCCGTAGCCGTTATGTGTTTTCAACTCTTCCGCTTCTTTTTCTTTTAAGTCTGTCCAACCGCTGGCGAATTTAAATCGGTTCCCTTTCGTACGCTCTAAAAGAAACCTCATACTATGCCATCCGCAGGTTGTGCTCGTATCACTTTGGTTTTTAACTTGATTAACCTTCATAAGCAGATATGTGTTCGGCTTACTCTTGTCAATAAGCTGTTTCATTTGGTGTAGAAATAGCTCAGTCGGCTTATACAGTGCGAGCGGGTCGTAGATTTCAATAGAGTCGTCTTTAATTAAGTCAACCCAAACAGCAATCCAATGTGACCCTGGTTGACTAGAATTATCCAAGTTCATAATAAAGCCATACTTCTTTCTTTTTTCTGGTTTCAGTTTGTTTATTTCATCGCTGGCTACCGTCCCCAAATACCAATCGTGCTTTTTCATAATGTTGTCTATTTCGTCTGTCATTAATCCTCGGTAGGGGCCTCCTCCCCCTACAACCCCTGGGTCTACCTCGGGTTGAATTGTGTCGGTGGTGGTGTCGGTGGTGGTGTCGGTGGTGGTATCGGGTGCGGTTTCTGGGGCTGGCGGTTGAACTTCCTCTACATCCGTGGTGGGGGTGCGGGGGCTTGCCCCTGCTGGCGGTTGAACTTCCCCCGTCAGTTGAATACCGAGATTATTTGAAACTTGATTTTTAATATTTGGGTCGCTTCTCATTTCGGTTACTAAGTTATTTACATATTCCTTCTTCTTCATTTTTTTCTTGTATTTGCCCTTCTTTAAATATTTCTTAATTGTTGCTATTGTCAAAAGTTTGTGGATTAATTCCTCGATCGTTCTTGGTCCAGCACCAGCTTGGTTTATTCCCAAATAATCAGCGAGTTTCTTTCTCATTTCATTCTGGTCTATTCCTAAATCAATACCTTCATCTACTAAAACTTGCGCCGTACCCGCAGTCGTGTGCTTTCCTTTAACTTTCTTTGGTGGTTGTTTGCCTTCGGCTATCATTTTTGCTTCCAAAGCAGGGCCCAAAGTTTTGGGTATATCCAATTTCGGATACTTGTAATCATTTCTTAAACCTGCGGACATGTATGATATTTTATCTTTAATTTCAAAGTGTTTCGCTTTAGCATCCGCTTGCTTTTTTGCCTCTTCTAATTCTTGTTTGTATTGCTCTGCCAGTGCTTTTTGCTCATCTGCTGTTTGTCCTGCGGCTATCGCACTCTCTACTCCTATACCAAGTTTTTGAAATTCTGTTTTGCTCAGCTTATTAATAAATTTCTTTGTAAATCCCGCTGTTTCCGTCAATAATTTAATATACTTTTCTTTTAATTCCTTTTCAGCTTTTCTCTCTTCTTTTGTTTTCAATGGCATCTGTTTTTCTTCTGGTGCTTGTGGTGCTTGTCCTTGTGGTGGTCCTAGTTGTGGTGCTTGGGGTTGTGGTGCTTGTGGTGGTCCTAGTTGTGGTGCTTGGGGTGGTCCTAGTTGTGGTGCTTGTGGTGGTGCTTGCGGTGGTGGTTGTGGTCCTTGTGTGATATATTGAGGGTGGAATGGTGGTAATAACAGTTTTCTATCTTGTTCAAATTTTACATCCTCTATCAGTTTTTGCTCTATTTTCGCCTCCCTTATTAATTCTTCTTGTCTTTCCTTGATTTCCGCATTCTCCTTCCTCTCTATTCTTTTCTTCTCATCTTCTGCCTGTTCTCTTAACTTCTTTTCCTTTTCTTCCTGCTCGTGTATTAGTTCATATTTTTTCAGCAGGTTGTTTTGTATCTGGTTGCGGTTCTCGTGTTCAAGACGATTGAATTCGGACTTAACTATTCGCTCTTTTGTCTTTCGTGTTTTCTTCGTTTTATTGTACCCTTTCATATATTTCAGAAACAGTTTAACGATTTGAAGTGTTGAAAGGTCATTCGTTTTCTTTCCGAAGTTGAGATATGCTCGTTTACCTTTCACTTTAATATATGGTTGGCCATCTTTGGTTCTGTATATCCTCGGAGGTCGTTGTTTAAGTTTCTTCTTTGGCTTACTTCGCATTACTACTATTATATTGAGTAAAAAAAATTAATATAAGATTTTACATTTGAAAGGGTTGGGGGTTAACGAAATTTGACCGCTCCTCCTCGTTGCTTGCCGTATCCTTGCTTCATCGCGGCCTTCGCTACACGGTCCGCATAAGGCACTCCTACATCGCTAAGAAAAGTAGCACCCCTTGAAATCAATTGGTTCTTCTTGATAAACCTATTAGCATCCACTATCGCTTTTCCGACCTTCGCCAAATTAACTTTGCCTCCTGTTTGTTTCTTTTTTGATTTTCTCTTGTTCTTCGCACCTCCTGCTTGCGGCATTGAAGGATTGTAGCTGATATTGTATCCCGATGGTTGTGAAATAATAACTGGTGATGTTGGCATCTATATATAGTTCTAAAAAAATAAATAATAATAAAATTACTTTAAACGAATATTGAAGTTCTTTCGTAATTCATCAGACACCGCATCCACATACAAAAAGTTAAATCATTCTTTCGTCGCCTCGTGATATTTTTCGATAAAGTAGTCTAAATCATAACCGAGGTTCAAATGTTTATACACAAGCTCAATTTTATCCTGAGACTGACCAGGAAAAATAAGAAGGTAGTCTAGCTGTTTAATCGCCTCAGGTCGTAAGTCGTTTAGGTATTGCGAGCTCATAATCACCTTTTTGCTTGACTGGTTTCACCTTTACATTATTGATTTTCTCCATCACTCTATATTTTTATCAGGCTAGAAATTCTAAACAAATAACAATTCTTCCAGCTAGTTGGTCAGTTTCAATACTGTCATTGTCTGTTTTAAGCACTCTAAAACTGTATTGTCCATCGGTCCGATTAATAATACCTAAGTTATAGCTGAGATTGGAAATGTTTGCGACGTTGCTGTCTGCGAATGTTCCAATAATCCCAATGCGGTCCATATAAAGGATTTTTGTTTTCGTCTCCGTCACATCATTCATATAGTGGATAAACTTAACATTCATTCTAGTCGGGGTAAAGTTCAATTTTATGGTTTTGTCGAATGTCTTGCTACCATTAACCCCTCCTGGAAAATCATTACTCAGAAAAATAATCTTTTGGAATTTGAATTCACTCATACTATATTGTGTATAATATATTATGTTATTAATATTATTATTTGTGTGCTCTGTGTTAGGTCGGACTGCTTGTGATTTCAATTCACTGGTCAGCGATAAAAAAAATGAAAGTTGTGTTTATTGTATCCAAAAGGGATGTGTGTATAAACCGATGAGTTATTGGTGTGTGAGTTTTGGTGAAGCCCTGCCGTTAATCTGCGCTAGTGATAGCTCTTGGTATAAAATCTATTCGTTTGAATGCTCACTTCTTTGAGCTAGAAGGCGATGGAAGGCATATTCCAATCAATAGTGTTAAAATACCTACATACGTGTTGGCTGTCTCGCACGGTAAGTTCTTTTCAGACAACCTCACGATACAAAGGGTTATAATAGCGATAATGATACCCATTTGAAATAAGTATTTAATAAGTCGGCTGTCAGTCGGTCTGTTTTTTATACAACAACAATCCCAGTTATCTTCTAATTCGTGCTCTACTTTTTTTTCTTCATTCTTCAACGAAATATCCAAAACACGATTTTTCAACTCTGGTGTTAGTTCGCCATCTGCCATATCAATGAGTGGAGGTGGAGGGTGTAATCTAGGGGGCATTGTAATTACGGATTTCTGCTAATTGGTTTTTTTAATCGGCTATATCATTAGTTAGATTATTATTTTGCTTTTCTAAATAAATCACCTTTTCCGCCATGTGTTGAAAAGCACTGACTAATATCGGTATAAAACTTGTATATGTTATGCCTTCAAGATTTCCATTTCCATCGTCTGCTTTCATTCCACTTTCAGATACAAATTCAGGAAATGTTTTTTTAACTTCATCAGCAATAAATCCGTGGTTCTTTTGTTCTTTCTTTTCGTGTGATTTCAAATAATATGAACAGCAGTTTATTTTCATTAGTTTCTCACAACAATCCCCGCAGTCTAATGTTTTAATATCTGATTTTAGCCTCCTGTCCGATGAGTTTGTCCAAGCGCCGTTTAGAGGAACATAATTATAAGCACCAGAAGGCTCACCCGTAGAGTTTGAAGTAGTCCAAGCATGTAGAATTCCCTGAGATGAGCAGACTACTCCATAATTTGAATATCCTCCTGATTTCATAAATATTTGTGGGTCGTAAGTAGAACTTGGTCTTTTTCTTAATGTTAAAAATCCGCTATATGCGTTGTGATGTTTAAATCTCCCGACGTATTAATGTTCATCGCCTCAGTGTAAGATATATTGTTTCCCACCGTTGTTCCTGAATTGTAATAAAAAGCGAGTTTTCCACCTTTTTAAATTAGAAAGTTCGAACCGCTGTGGCTTGATTTCCAGTTCGTGCCATCAAAATAAGCATCAAAACTTAAATTGACATTATCATGCGACCAGTTTAGTTGTTGAAAAACTGGATAGATGTCTGTTGAAGTTATTGCCTGTATATGTGCTCCTGCGACATTACTCGCCGTTCCGTATAATTCTAAACCTGCCGTTGCTCCATTTGATGATTTTGTTGAGTTGCCTATAATTATTGGTTTGCCTAGTGCTGTTGTTATTTTGTCGCTCGCCGTTATTGCCTTTGTCGTTAATAAGCCTGCTGTATCAATAGATATCGCCTCTGTCATCGTTATCGCTTGGCCGAGTGTTCCGCCGTTTTTGTAATTAAAACTTAGTTTGTTTAAGTATTTCGCTATTTGAAAATTTGAAGAAGTGTTAGAAGATAATATGCTCGTCCCGTTGTAATAACAATCAAAATATAAATTGATATTGTCGTGTGCCCAGTTTAATAATTGAAATGTTGGATAAGCATCCACCGTTGTTATTGCTTGTAAGTGTGCCCCTCCGATATTACCAGCCGTCCCGTATAATTCTAAGCCCCCTGTCGCCCCATTCACTGATTTTGATGTGTTTCCTATAATTATTGGTCTGCTTATCGATGATGTTAGTGATGTTGTTATTTGTCGCTTACCGTTAATGTTGTCGTAGTCATACCAGCAGTTGCAGTTAATGTAGTTCCCGTTATTGTTCCACCATTTGTCATGTTGTTTGAGTTCATATCCAAAGCACCATAAAATCGCATAACCCCAGCATTGTTAAAACGGACAATGTCAGACGAAGCACTTTTATTGTCCAAAAGTTTTGAAATATAAAGTCCCGCCCCTTTTACATCAAATGCTACATTCGTGAATACATAACCTCTTTGGTCTGCGGTTCCACTTGTAGCAGTATTTAGAGTAAATAAGAAATACTGATAATCTCCTGATGTCTGTGAAAAGAATATATCTCCTCCATTTTGGTTTAATATCCTCGCCCCATTATATGTAATATTTCCGCAATTAATGATAGTTTGATTATTAAAATCGGCGTTGTTCGTTAAAGTTAGATATTTTATCACAGTGCTCGCCCCATTAAATGTTTTAATTCCTGTTATGGTTTGGTCTGTTGTTAGTTTCACACAAGTGTCATCCAGATATTGTCTATTTACCGCTTCATTCGCATTTTGTGGTGCTCCTAGATTAACAATCCGACTGCTATTACAATCTAATCCAGTAGCATTAAACCACGAAACAATCGTCCCGTCAATAATAAAACTTATTTTTTTCGCAGAAATTTCAAAGTTGTAATATGTTGCAGTGTTCATATCCAAACTAGCAATTGACCCGATATTACTGGTAGAATTGAAAACAATGAATGTGCCTTTTGTTGTTGAATTGATTGAATTTCCAGTAATTTCAACACCACTGCTATATGTCTTAATTCCTGCTATGGTTTGGTTTCCTGAGGTTTTAACTGCCGAAGTATCAAGAACAGAAACATCCACACCATCAACCAGATTCACATTTGTTATGCTTTGGTTTCCCATATTTAGTCCTCCCGTCATACTAGCAGTGCCGTCTAATCTAAGAAAGGGTGATGCCACGTTTCTCCATTGTCCTGTGCTATAAATGAGTAGTTGATTATCTGATGCTGTTGTTATAATCACGTCGCTATGTGTATCAATACTTCCACTCGCCGACACTTTCGCCGTGTTCGTATCATGCTCTGATAGCCAGGTTGTGATAGACCTGCCATTTAGTTGATTTACATTTGTTATGCTTTGGCTTTTAATATCAATCCCCGCACTCGCATTTATTATACTGCTAAATGTCTTAATACCAGCTATAGTTTGGTCTCCTGTTAGTTTAACCACCGAACCATCAACTGCGAGATTAGCGAGATGAATTCCATTATACGCAGAAGCCCCCGAAATAGCATAACCATTCATATTTAGTGCCCCCGTCATAGTATTACTAGCAGTGCCGTCTAATCTAAGAAAGGGTGGTGTGGTGTTTCTCCATTGCCCCGTGATATACATAAGCAGTTGGTTATCTGCGGGGAAGCCTGTTATCGTCACATCGCTGTGGCTATCTATACTTCCACTCGCTGAAACTTTATCATTATTATCATTATGCTCAAATATCCATTCATCAACATCTTTGGTATTTAGTAAATTAACTCCTGTTATATTCTTCCTTCCCATACTAATATTGCCGAATTCATCCACATTTATCGGAAATGTTTTATTTATCCAGTTTATTGAATTATATGTTAGATAACTATTCATCGCCACTGGTGCTGTAATGACTACATCAGAGAGTGTGTCAATTGTATTCCTCCATTTGCCGTCTACATCGTTGTAAGTTAAGTATTGACCGACCACTGGTGCGGATATGTTTGTGCCTATCAGATTATAAAGGCTGGTTTGGTACGGATTACTTGTATTCGAGCGGTGTTGAGTTGAGGCTTTGACCTCGTCGTTGTCCCTAACTCGTTGCTCTGTATAGTATAAACTGCTTCCTTCTTTAATGTCCGCTGTGCTTTTGGTAGCCAGTCGTGTATCAAATCGGCCGTCAGTATAATAAAGATTTACGGGGTCTGCATCTTCTGGCACCCTATCTGTGTTTAAGCCAATAATATTAGTGTTTGTAAGGTCTAAATTTTTTATGTCCAGTGAGTCCACCGCAATTTCAGACAAGCCTAAGAGAGACTTATATTGACTCATTGAACCGTGCTTCACCAAAACCTGTGGAGGTGTATATTTAGGATAATAATTAATCCGAATAAAATTTTTTTTGGTTAGATATACAACCGAAACAAACTATGCCGAGAGGTAATAGAGAGATTGCCATAAAGAACCTTGAAAAAGCGACTGTAATGAAGAAGCAATATGCGAGGCAGAGAAAGATTGAGAGTGCTAAGGAATTACTTGCTGAGGAAGAGGCGAAGAATGTAAAAGAAATGACTGATGACGAAAAGATGGACCACATTACTAAGAAGCAGTTGGCGAAAGATATGATTGATGGGCGGGATGGCGAACCAATTGAGGAAAGCAGCGAAAGCGATGACGAGGTAGAACACGATTTTGTAGATATCGTTGCCCGACGGGTTGCGGGTATGAAATTAAAGACTAAACAGAAAAAAAGAAAGTGGTAAAAAAGAAAGTGGAAGAAGATAGCGAGGATAGCGAATCTGAGGAAGAAGAAGAACAGCCTAAGAAAGGAGGTAAGAAGACTGGCCGTGTTAATGTCAATGTTTATGCGGGACAACCAGAGAAGTCAAAAAAAGAAAACAATGATGTTTCAAAGATATTTTTAAAGTTCTAATATATATACTTTATGCACGACTTATTATTTACTCTTTTATATATCGTGATAAACTACCTTCCTATTTTAGTCGCATATAGCAATGGACCATAAGCATACACAAAATACTGAGCCCGAAGATGAGGATGAAAGAAAGGAACAACAAGCACTTGAAATACATTACCAAAAAAGATTACCGACTGGTAAATGGAATACGATATGGTCAGACAAACCACTTAAACAAGTATTTGTAGATTTGGCGGATATGTCAAAACTTAAAGACAAGAAAGGAAATAAAAACTATGCTTGGATGTTGTTTTGGATAGACACACAGCCGATTTTTAATCATTAAAACACTTAAAAATAAAACGGCTAAGGAAGTTTATTTAGCTTTGAAATCAATACCTTACACACCTGACTCTATTACAACCGACAGCGGGAGTGAATATAAAGGAGCGGTTAAAGATTATTTCAGAGAGAATAATATTGACCATCGGACTGTTGAAGTGGGCGACCATCGGGCTCTTGCGATAGTTGACTGTGTAATAAGAACTATTCGACGGTGGCTTGACATTTTATTTGAAACTAATGGCAATTTTGATTGGCTGACTTATATTGACGATATGGTGGATGCTTATAATATGCGGTTTCATAGAACGATTCAAGCCCGACCGATAGATGTATTTAAGGGTGTTAATAAAACTAAACAACTGATTCAACGGGATGGTCTAATTGACGAATTTGAAAAAGGTGATAAGATGCGAAAGGAATTAAAAAGGAATTTATTTTCAAAAGGGGGCCGACAATACAGTAAGCAGATTTACACCGTAGTGGGTCGTTCTGGTTTCAAATTAATATTAAATTCAGATGAGCTAGTCAGTCCTAGGGAAGTATTAAAGACTAAGTTCGACCGTCAAGTTGACGAAGAAAAACAAATTAACGAGCAAGTTAAAGATTTAACAAAACAAAAGAAAACAAAGGAATTATTAACCAGGGAAGATATTCAACCTGAGAATGTCAGGACTAGTCGGAGAGAAAGGAAAGCAAAAGTAATATCAGATTTGTAAGAGAAGAATTTAATCAACATCTTTATTCTGCTTCAACTCCTTAGCTCTCAACTCAAACTTTTTCGCTAACTCCTTCTCCTTTTTCCATCCTCCTTTACACTTCCTCCACTCATCCCAAGCCTTCTCATACTCTTCCTTTGAAGCGAGGTCTTCAAGAGCATACAAGTAATCTTTCATCCAGTTTCTGTTCTCAAAAACATCGTCTAACGAAAAACGAAAATCGTTAGCTCTCGTCAATGAAAGAAAACTATTTCTTTATATGGGTTCAGACTGATTTTGTCACGTTTCGCTATTGCATCTTCGAGAGAGTAGAAGAGAAACATATGATAGTTACCATAAGACATCTCATCACTCTCTTCAATCGCCTTCCACACACCAACCCAACAATCGTTAATCAAATCTTCTTTCTCCGCGCTCCCAGCCTAACTCTCTACTTCAAAGATTTTTCTAGATTTTTTTCTTTGAATTCATAGCTAGGATTTTTGATAGAATTGCGTACATCTTCCTTTGACTTAAACTCCTTACAGAGTGGAAAGACTTGAATGGACCTGCGATGTTTCTCTGGGAATATAATGAAATATTTAGTTCCACTGCTTGCTTTTTGTAGCTCGGCAGTAAATGGATTGTACAGCTCTAGTAGCTCGTTTGTCTTTTTCTTTTTCTTTTTCTTTTTCTTCCTATAACATAAAAACAAGAAAGATTTTAATTATTTTTTCCTCCAATTTCCAGAGATTGGGATGATGAAATTAATTTTCTTCAAGTCCGTTTTGAAACACTTTTGGATGGATGTGAGTGATGGAAACACAGAAACTTCCTCTTCTCCTCCAACCCAGCGGAAACAAAAAAAAAATGTTGAAAAGTTGGTTTTGATATTCCATCATATAGAGAAACTGAACGAAAGACAAACCCTTTCTCATTTTGTAAGTCTGACTTAGTTTTAGCTAATATTATTTTTTTGTTTGAGATTAGAAAGTCTGATGGAACTTTCAAAAAAATTTCACGAGAGAGCAAATGATTGATAGATATAGAAAAGCACACGAGTTCTGGGATAAGCAAGCATATGAAATAATAAATGGAGGAAAGAATACGATGAAGGAACTATACAAAATACAAATTTGTATCCAAGCAAAAGAACAACTAAATATGAGAATGGCTATACATAATATATAATTAATTATTTTACATTTATAAAAATATATAAACTATAATATAATACAAGATGCCAAGACCAACACTATACGAAGGAGAAGCAAGACGAAAGAGAAATAACGAGAAAGCTCTCGCATACTACTACCGCCACCAAGAAAGGTTGAAGGAGGAAAGAAAAGAAAAAGCATTAAAGCAAAAGCAAGAACTCAAAAGCATAGAGGAATACAAAAAGAAGATACAAGAGTTGGAAGATAGACTAAGTAAGATAATAGTTTAAGTTCTAATTATTTTTTTTTATTCTGGTAAAAATATTTTTCATCTAAACACATACACACCATGTAATAACGGTAAAAACATTAATTAATTATTTTTGGAAAAAGTATCTTACCTTATATATACATAACTGTAAAATGTCAAAACCACCACTACCACCAAGACCAAACAAGCAATATGTTCAACTTCTTCAAGCTAAGGCTAAGCTTAGAAAGGTTGAAACGAAAGATAAAAGAAACAGCCAGGACCTTTTATCTAACATCCGTAGTAATACGAGGGCAAATCTCCGCGAGGCTAAGACTAGGGAAGCGAAGAGACGAGAGTTTAGAGCAAACGATTATGAAGTTAGGAGGGATAACAGGCTGAACTCTCTCACATTCAAATTTAGGGAGCTAGACATAAGCTTCTATGATACAGACACATTGGAAGAGAAGGTATTGATACCCGCTATAAGATATGCTAGAAGGGAAGGGATGACCAACAATGCGGATGTCAATATATCTATAACATACTCCACCGCTCCTGCTAATGAGAGATACGACCACTATTTAAAAAAGAAAAGTTTCAATTCATTTCAACTCCGCCAATACGATACCGTATTTATGGATGCTCGTAACGAGTTCAACATAAACAACATTGAAGCGAGCGAGAATGGATATAACAGAGGTGATGTTCAAAGGTACTAGTACCTTTTGCCACTTTTTGCCACAGGCAATTTCATAAATATAAGAGGCAAATTCCTGCATGTTTTGTTGATAAAAGAAGTAGATCTATGATTAAAAAGCATTATTTATTAATAAATTCAACATTTCAAGTTAGTTTTGAAGTTGCAGAGTGACAAAATCAAGCAAAAATGTGGCAAAAATACTTGCCACTTTTTGCTAAGTTATTTGCCTATTTTTGCTTCTTTTTTGCTTGATTTTTTATCTAATATGAATGAAAATAATCAGATTTAATGATAAACTTTACTTCATGATTCACCACCCGGCTGACATGAAATAAGTGGCATGCGGTGTCACTAGTACATTAAAAAGTGGATGTGTAAAAATTTCTAAGTCAATGATACGGACTAGTCTAGGCAAGCGTTCCTGGCAGAATTGTGTGCGGAACAGTTTAATTCGATCGTGCTGAATCTAAATATATAATTTTTAAATTAAGTCTGAAGCCATCTTATTTGTATGTATAAGAAATACACACACTTCAAGTTGCCACCTGCCAATATTAAAATTGTTCTAAGTCCGTAACTCATACTTTCAAAGTGCGATTAATTCAGCCGGAAATAAAGCAATCTAATTCAAAACAAAGAAAATATAAAAAATAATTAAGAATTTACGTTTTCGTCTAATTTCCGATTTATTTATTATATAAATACTTTACCACTGTACTGGTACATTTTGCAATTAAGATCGATAGCCCAACATTCCAAGCAAGAGCTGTTGTTCGCGCATATGTTGTTCGCGCAGTTGCCTGCTCTCCCTCTCCAATCTCTGCGACTCCATGATTAGGTGATAGTGTACCATTCCTTGTGCTGAATTTGGCAATACATACTGGTTGCGGTCATCTACGTAGTGAGTAACTGGGAATTGGTTGGCGGCATAGGCAGATTGATTGACGTACTGATTTTGGTTGGGAGCGTGATAAGTACGAACAACAATATTAACTAAACATTCGACAATCTTGGGGGTATCCCTTTTTCCGAAATTTTCCATGAAGTATATGGACTTTTTTGAAAACGTGTGGAAATGAAAGGAAATCAATTCACTGATTGCAGAACATATAAAAATAATATTAAAACATGTTTTTATTAATTGTAATACACTTTAACTTCATCTTCAGAGGTGGGCAGGAACCGGTCCGACACGGTAATCTTTCTCCTTTTTCATAGTCCCGGCTACTATGAATCTATGATGATAACAATGCCCAACATGCAGAATTTGCTTTTAAGTTTGTTTATCTTTGTTTACATTAAGCATTTTACTTTATTATGATAATAAACATTGCTTTTACCTACAATAAATTCCCCCCGGGGGGGGGGGGGAGGGGGGAGGGGGGAACGGGGGAGGAAGAGAAGTGCGATGTCGCCACGCAAAATACATAGATTCTACAACAAAATTTCTTTAATTACTAAAAAAAATAATAAATCTAACTCCGTAATATCATACTAACTAAATTAGAAGTTTGTTTAACTCTTGCACGCGACAAACGTTCTTAATCACGCTTTCGACCATAACAAACCTGCCAGTGCAAAAAATTACGATTAATACTACACTACTACAAAGAAAAAAAACACAAAACAAATTCAAACATCTTTCAGATGAAGGAGAAAAGTGAAAGCTATGCAAACTACCTGGTGCGTGCATTTGAAGTTAGCGCCGAGTCAGCGCAAGCGATGCTAAAACAAACTCCCATGCGTTAGGTGAGCTGGGAGCGGTGAGACCGGTGCCGCGTTGGGGGGTGGAAGGTGAGTTACCAGCAGACAGAGCGCCAGCTGCCATCCGCGCGATGAGATCCTCCAGCAAGCTTTCTCTCTCGCTCTTACTATTTTTGTTGTTGTTGTTGTTGTTGTTGCTGTTGTTGTTGCTGATGTTGTTGTTGTTGTTATCATTATCATCATAGTTTTTCTTGTTCTTGTTATTCTTCTTCATCTTCTTCTTCACTCTCTCGTTCTCTTCTTCTGAGCTTTCCTCCTCCTCCTCCTCCTCCTTCTCCTTCTTCGAATTCTTCCTCTTTCTTCTCTCCTCTTCCCGTTGTCGCTTCTCTTGCGCCTCTTTTTCCTTCCGATCTTGCGCTTCTTTTTTCTTCCTTTCCTCCTCTCTCAACTTTCTTTCTTCTGCTAGCATTTCCTTAATGGATGCGGCTTGTTCTGAGATTGCCTTGTTCACAAGATCCTGAACGACTTCTTTCGACACGCCGGCGGACGAACTACCCTGAATACAATACCGGTCGCCGTTGTTTTGAAAGAAGTCGTTCATTTCTTGCGAACAAGGCAGTGGCAGAACAAACCAACAGCAACGACAACAACAACAACAAAGAATAATAATAATAATAATAATAATAATAATAATAATAATAATAATAATAATAATAATAGTATATCTCCTGCCAATTGCTGAGACAAAAGGCCATGTGCATCCAGTCCTCCATTCCATAAGGAAAGTCTCCACACCAATCGGTGGAATAAAGGAAGTGACGGCATAGAACATCACTCTAGGAGCTTTATACCAATCAGCCCATGGAAAGGGACCGATGGCCTATGTACTCCCTAAATAATAATAATAATAATAATAATAATAATAATAATAATAATAATAATAATAATAATAATAATAATAATGTTTGAAAAAAAAATGTCAGCGCTTCCCGTTAGAGAGATTATACTCGGAAAAAAAAAGACAGGGAAAGGCTCACTGATAGAATGCCACACACACTAGCTAGCCATACTAAAGCTAGTAGCTATACTCCCCTCTCTAAACTATATGCTGCGGCGCCCAAAGAGACCTTTTGACCCCCCCCCCCCCGGGGCCCCCCCCCTCACAAAAAAAAAGAAAAAGAAGAAGAAGGAGTAGGAAAGATTATACCTCCAACGACATGTCCACTTCATCAGCGTCGACCGCGGGCTTTTTGGACTTCGGCTTGCCTAGTCACGTCAGAAATTAGAAACACTGAAAAAAAAGCACACAAAAAAAGATGAAATTTGCTAGTACCTGGCTTTTTCTTGCTGGACCCCTTAGGCATAGGAGGCTCAGGGGTCTCTTCTTCTTCAGGGACGTCTGGAACGTCTGGAACATCGTCGACGTCGATGGATTCTGCACAAAGAACCAAACAATATTACATACATCCTTCATTTTTCATTACATACAATGTTGCTACCGAATCTCAGTTTTTTTGGCCTGCCCGAAGAGCGAGGCTCAGTCGGGCCCTTTTTTTGATTCTTCTTCTAACGTTTCAGGCGAGCATGCAGTAAATATGCAAAATAAAGAAAAGGAAGATGCCAAAAAAAACAAAAACAAAAAAAAAAAAAAAAAAAAAAAAAAAAAAAAAAAGATGGAGCTGGTGGAGAAAAAGAATAATAACATGTATATGAAGAAGAAAAAGAAAAATGGAAGAAGAAGAGGAAGAAGAAGAAGAAGAAGAAGAAGAAGAAGAAGAAGAAGAAGAAATGACCTTGTTTGCTTCGTATTTTTACAAAAGTCTGTATCCACTGTTAATAATGGAGGAAATGTGAGTGTTATAGTTAATTACTTAGAAGACCAATGATGTGAATATATAATTATTTTTGTAATAATTTTTTCTAACATAATAATATAGTAATATGTATAGTCGTAAGTTGTACATCGTTGGAGGTAGGCGGTTTCTAACAAAAGCATCTATCAAATCCCACTTAAGAAGAATGATAATCAAATATAACGATGGAGAAAGATTGAACCCAGAAGATAGCAATTTCGTGCGAGACCTAATAACCAATCACCCTTGTCTAAAAGATGGTATCATTGATGTTGAAAGTAATTTGACGACGGGGAGAAAACACTTTCGTGTAAATGGTAAGCCGTTTTCGTGGAATTGTTGTGTTGACCTTATAGGGCTTAGCAAATTTAAAAAAATGGCGAGAGTGATAAAAGAAGCGAGCAGGAATACGATAAGACCGCAAATACAAGAATATCTTGACATTGTGGCTATTGATGTATTCGTCGAACCTCGTTATATATGTGAAATAAGTGGTGATATATATGAGCGGGTTGATGTCCACGTAGACCACCACTTCGACATCATACAATTCAAAGACATCCTTCAACAATACCTCGAAGTTAATAGAGAAGTAGAAGTTGAAGATAACCTTTTGAAAGAACCGCACTTCACCAAGTTTAGCGACTTCCACAAACAGAAAGCAATACTGGGAATTATAAGAAAAGAAATCAATATTAGAGGAAAAATGTATCTCTTACGGTAAATACTTTTTCAATTCGTCTTTATTTTGGACCCAAGGCTGACGAACTAACCATTCAATATATGGCTTATCAATCTTGGCGATGTCTTCTATTTTTTTGCCCTTGTATTTACCAAAGTGAAATAAGTTTGGTTGAGCATTTCTCATTTCTTCAATCGCTTTATTTCGTCGTGGATTACCTTTTGAACATCTTCTAACGAGAAGGATTTTTTTTCGCTTTCAATTGAAAGTTGTTGGAACTTCTCGCACAGTCTAGTGAGGGTGGACATAGTAGGGCGGTGTATATAGTTGGCAGGAAAAAAATTAAATAATTAATAATATAGAACCGTGCGATGAGCGAGTGGATTGTCTTCGTTAAGGCTTACTCCGTCAAACACAAAATAAGCTACAAGGAGGCATTGAAAAAAGCTGGTAAGGCATATAGGAAACAAAAGGGAGGTAGCGCGGAGTTATCAGAGGACGTCTATTTGTCGCGGTCAGATAGAAAAGGTCCGGACGGATGGAAACCAGTCGCAAGCAAAGAAAAATCAACCGTATATGAGAAAGATGGTAAAGCTATTGTAGCATTTAGGGGAAGCGCTGATAAAAGGGACTTGCTAACTGACATCGCATTAGTAAAAGGAGTATTGAAAAGAACACCGAGATATAAAGAAGAGCAGAAGCTGGTTAATGACATCATAAAAGAATATGGTAAGGATAATGTAGAGCTGACTGGGCACAGCCTTGGAGGAACGATTGCGAAAGACCTGAGCCGACAAACGGGTGTAAGGGCGACGACATACAATAAAGGCAGTAGCACGAAAGACCTCATTGAAGGAGTGATTGACCGAGTTGCTGTCAAGGTAAATCCGAAAGGTAAAAGGGCGCAAACTGCGACGGTAACGACGAACTACCGAACCGCATTAGACCCCGTATCATTGCTAGGAGCGACTGCTGTAAATACTAAGTTAGTGAAACCAAAAAAAGGAATTCATACGATAAGAAGTTTTAAGGGTAAAGGAGCCAAAATTTTTTATTTATAAGTTAAGTTTTGATTTGAAAACCGAGCGGGATGCTGTCGTTATCATTGATAAACTCACGACCCGCCCACTTATTCTCATTAACTTGTTTTTTACATTCGTCATATGTAAAATGCTAAAATGTGGGACTTGTTGTTGTTTGCTGTTTCTATCGATGTGTATTTTTTTCATTTGGAAATCCTAACATTTTTGACCGACCCGCCTTTGTCCATCTTATCAAATGTATTATAGTTTAGCTGATTAGCATCTAAGCCTTTACCCCTAAAATGGAAATATCTTTTAACTCCATTTTCAGACACTATTTTAACTCCGTTTGAAATATGCTTTAAGTCGTTCTTAGTCATTCCTTCCGTAAAGGCATCCTTCGTCGTAAATTCTAACATATATAGTTTTGGTGCTATCCACACACCTTTTATAATCTTACAACCATCACCTAAGTCGTCCCCTATACTGCCGAGTTTCTCATTACTCATATTCTTGATATATCTAGCACATCTCGCGTGGATTTGGAGGCTATCAGTGTCTGTGTAGTAGAAATCATCTTCAATGCTTCTGTTTGGGTTGGCTTCCTTAATATAGTTGAACATAATTCGTCTGCTATATGCTAGTATGAATGCCCCGTAGTGTGAAGGCTTTGTTATGCTACTCTCTAATAAGATTGGATTGTGAGGTAAGCCCGATATGTGCCATAAATCTTTTCCTTCATTATCCGTAAATTTAACAATGTCAGTTATTTGATTACTATTCCAGAATTTCCAGTATTCTTCGTTAGTTTGTATATATGTCGTTATTGAAGGTATCGGTCTCTGTATCATCTTACCGTATAGACTATTCATAAACAACTTGGCTAGCAGATATTGCGGGCTACCTTTCTCCGCATTTTCCTTCGCCTTAAACATATCGTCTATGTATTTGGCGAAGACACATTCAGATTTTACGGTGTAGTATCCTTTATTAATGCGGACTTCATATCCTTCGGCAACCATATCCTCAATATCTACACTCGTCAACCATTGGTCCTTCATATCTTCTAGTCGCCATTTAAGAGAGCCCATTCTGTCTCTCTGTCCAATCCTTGAATGTAATATGTTTTTAGGTGAGACGTAGTCAAGGTTGTAAATACCGATTTGAAGGTTTCGCGGGTCAAATGGACCGATTGTTTCCAGTATATCGCCCACCATAAAAGATAACAACATCGCGGTTGGATAGTATTACAAAGATACGACATCCGCATCTACGAGGTAGTCTATTATATCGTCAAATGATATCTGTTTTTTCAAATATCTTGTGTACTGCTTAGAATGAACCGCCTCTTAGACGGGTAAGTCCTTCCGCCGATAATCGCTTTTCTAAATGCTCTTTCCTGCTCGACCGTTGGAAGTCTCACTTCGTATTTACCGTCTACATATTTTTTCCATATGCTGAAAGCCAGACTAGAAGTTGAAATGTATGAAGTTAGATTTACTTTGTGAGCTGTAAATATCGTCGTGTTTAACTTATCATATAATTCCTTCAAACCCATAACATCGTTTTTAAGATAAGCCAAACAGTCCTGCCTAGTCTTATCGTCCATATCCTCCCATCTCTTCGCCCTGTCGTGGTCGAAGTCTCCTTTTAGGATTTCGCATCCGATACTTTCAAGATTTGTTTTAAGACTTCCTTGTGTATGCTTACACATATCCCACATCTTAACATTTTCAAATTCTAAGCAGATAATAGAGCCGTTATTGATTTTTGTCGGACTTAATCTTAATACCCCTTTTAATTAATTATTGGTGTATGAAGTAGTGGTCAAAGTTCGCTCCGTTAAAACCATTAACATATAGAACGGGCGGTTTGTCATTTTTACCTTTCGACACCCATCCTGCTTTTACCTTCTCGCCTCATTTAATTAGAAGGTCACAAATTGACTTATACAATCTTTGCCAGCTATGTATTTAAAGCCCTCAGTGCCCTGAGTATATCCGACTATGTAGCAGTCGTGGATATCGTAGCCGACAGCGATGTTTGTATTTCTAAATGATTCCAAATCGTAATGAAGGACATGGTCGTTATTTATTTGTTCTTCCGTGTGGAACTTAGTTATTAAGTGTCTTTTACCATTCTTCTTCAATCTAATATCCGCATATTTTTTCCTGTTAAGATTACATTCATGTTTGTTCAAATATAATCGCAAGCAGTCTTCGCATCGCTTCTTAAACTGCTTAACTAATCCGTAATAATGGTTATTCTCCACAAAGATTAGTTTGTCGGGTTCTTGTCCTTCTTCGTTTGTGTTGAATGTCTGCTTCATAATATGGTCAGTTATTTCATATGTTTTCCCTTCCTTAACATATTTTTTCAATATTTCAACCGCTATTGAAAATGGTATGGGTGAGTTTGGTGGAAGGTTGAATTCGGCTCGGACGATATTACAGCGATTCTTGTTCATTGGATGAATATCTAGTATATCCTTACATAAGAAGAATAAGCAGTTGTTGTTTTTGCTTGGCGGAGATATCTTTCTGCCTTCTTCAACTTTCTCCCTCTTTTCAGTTTTTCCCTCATAGCATCCTCCGCCGTTTTCTTGAACTATGGTTATTTCCACATATCGTATGTTTCTTTCATATAACAGAGGTGATGTTCAAAGGTACTAGTACCTTTTGCCACTTTTTGCCACAGGCAATTTCATAAATATAAGAGGCAAAATCCTGCATGTTTTGTTGATAAAAGAAGCAGATCTATGATTAAAAAGCATTATTTATTAATAAATTCAACATTTCAAGTTAGTTTTGAAGTTGCAGAGTGACAAAATCAAGCAAAAATGTGGCAAAAATACTTGCCACTTTTTGCTAAGTTATTTGCCTATTTTTGCTTCTTTTTTGCTTGATTTTTCATCTAATATGAATGAAAATAATCAGATTTAATGATAAACTTTACTTCATGATCCACCACCCGGCTGACATGAAATAAGTGGCATGCGGTGTCACTAGTACATTAAAAAGTGGAGGTGTAAAAATTTCTAAGTCAATGATACGGACTAGTCTAGGCAAGCGTTCCTGGCAGAATTGTGTGCGGAACAGTTTAATTCGATCGTGCTGAATCTAAATATATAATTTTTAAATTAAGTCTGAAGCCATCTTATTTGTATGTATAAGAAATACACACTTCAAGTTGCCACCTGCCAATATATAAATTTTTCGAAGTCCGTGTAACTCATACTTTCAAAGTGCGATTAATTCAGCCGAAAATGAAGCAATATTAATGAATAATAGTAATTTAATTACTCAACATCTGCAACGTTAAGGGGAGACCAGTCCCAGTCTTCACTAGAAGCATCAGATAGGTCCGACCTTATACCTTCCTTCCTCTCAAACTCTTCTTCTCCGTCAATACCATAAACACGATGAAAAGTGCGGGCAACACGTTGCCGCGCAGCTGAATGTGGTCGATTTGGTTCGCTAGGCAGTATCGGCTCATCCTCAGAGGAGCTAGAAGTATCCTCCCGTAACTCGACTTTTTGGTCGACAGCCACTCTTCTCCTCTTTCGACCACGTCCCACACCCCCCCCACTTGCTTTTTCATCCCCAACGCGCTCCCTGTTCTGATCCGCAAATTCAGACAAAACGCGCTGAATGAGAATGTGCTTCGAACCAGAGCGCTGCCGGCCGTTTTCCGCCAACCACGACTTCAGCTCCTTGACTGTAGCTTTCTTCAATCCTTGCTCTGTGGGATTCTCACTCAAGAGTGCGTCGATCTTGAGGTGCGGTGAGGGAAATCGGTCAGGGTTGTCAAAATCGCGCAGCTTGCGCTCCTCCTCAGAAAGCAGACGGGCGCCACGCCAAGGGGGATGCTCTGGTTGCTTGCCCTCATTGACAAAGCTCGTCCTCTCCACTGACAGTCGCTCCTCCTCCGTCAACATGGACGCGGCCTCCTGCGCGGCTGTTCTATCCTCAGGGACGGCCCACAAATCCTGTGGCAGATCGTTGATCACCCGCAGATTGACGTTCCACGACTGCCCCGCCTTGTCTTTGCAGACGAGATGTCCGGGTCGCCCCGGATAGCCACCATCGCCGTCGCGGCCGTCCCACACGATACGCGTCAGCTGAGACAGCTGAAGTACTTCCGCCAGCCATTCCTGCTCCTCCTTGGAGCAATACTTTGCAGCGAGCTTGGTAACGTCGTTCTTGATCTTGGGGCTCACCCACTTGAGGCCAGTCAACTTCTTGGGCCTGTCCAAAACTCAAAAAAAAAAAGAAAAAAAAAAAAAAGATAAGACAAATAGTATAAGAATAATGACATGATATAATATGTGTAGTATGTATTTTTCAGAAACCAGGATCTTTGAGGTATGGCAGAAGGTCTGCACCTTCGGGGTCGTCATTGACCCCGTGCCAGTGCTTCTGCGCATCGCCCCATGTTTTGACACGAACACGTGGAAGCCCACCAGACTCCGTCGTCCCCGCCTCATACTTCCACGCTAAGGGACGCTTATAATAGTGGAAGCGGGGGTTTATGGAATCGGCAAAATAGCCAACCCAATCATAGTCGGAAGCCAACAGCAAAATGCAATACGAATCCTTGTTCTTCTTGAAACCAAGAATAAGTTTAAACAGAGCCTGTGCTAGATTGGTGGTCATTAAGGTGGTGTTATAGCCCAAGTAGCGCATGACGAAAAATTTCTGGTCTTGCGGCCCGTGTGAATGCTTTGGAACCATTCTATTAGTCTCTATTTTGCTCCTCCACTTCTCCTTCACGACTTTGGACAGAAACATCATCGCTGTTAGAGCGGTATTTTCCCCCCCGCCATCCCAATCAAGGAAAAGTTCCGTGGCCGCCTTGGTACGTGGATGGAATAACTCAAAACGCAAAAGGAAATAAAGGAATGTGATGTTGGAATTCACGGCATGTCCGATGTTTGGTAGGTGACATAAGACAAAGTTGATGTCATGTGAAAACAAAGTCGCCCCACCCGCGTGCAGCCTAACTACATATTTATCCCGAAAGTCCGAAGCTCCTCTGGAGCACCAAGGGACATGAAATGGCTTGGTCATATCAATCGTGATTGCCGTCACTCTTTGATATTCCTTCTTCCTAAACAAAAAACCCCAAAAAAACCCACTACGACTTTAGGAATGGAACTAAACGCAAATTACCCTTCTACTGCTCTGCGCATGTTTCCACGCCGATTAGCCCGATGAATTTTGTTGTGGATGCGATTCTGCTGTCGCCACTTCTCAGCTTCCGCTTGAGAAGCAAATCTACAAATCTCAGCAATGTTAGCAGCAAGAAAACCCAAAACAAAGGTACCCATTTCGGTGATCATCTGCAAGTTCGGTGCAGACCAGGCATTTTGCAAAATCACCCTTTCTGATTGGTTTCACTTTGCCAAACTCTGCACGCCAGACCTTCCTCACAAGGCTCTCACTAGGACCATTCGGATCCACTTGCCCATTTAAAACCAGAGTCTGGGACGCAAGTTTCCATTCTTTGATGACGTAGTCGTAGATTTTGGGAAAGTCCAAAGTGTCTTGCAAATGAAAAATCCCATCGGCAACCGACTCAGCTTCCTGCTCTATATAGAACTTCTGGTGCAAGAGGGTCCACGTGAGGTCCTCTGTGGGTGCTTCCGACTTTCCATAGTCGGCAAAAAAAGAATTGTCACAATTGACAGCTCTGTGAGCTCGCCTATAAGTCTTCTCGCCAATCCCGTTCAATCGCAACCACATTTTCTGACAAATACGTGCGCCTTTCAATCTATATTCTATCTTTCCTGTGTCATTCTGCATGCTTAACATGGTTGTGGCTGCCCACCCAGCCAAGTCCGATCTATTCATCAGATTCTGGACTGTGTCAATCCTAGCCTTTGCGGCTGCAAAGGGATCTACCCATCGATTGCATTGCAGTTTTTGGCAGCAAGGATGACTAATCTCTTGCACCAGCTCAGGCCAAGTGCAGCCTAGCCACCTGCGAAAGCTTTTGGGTCTAACTTCTGGTGGCGGAATTTTTTTTCTTCTTTTTTTTTCTTTTTAGATTAGTGCTTGTGTTGTCCTTTCGGATGCGACGGGGAACAGGAACTTCAAGAGTTATGTACAATGGAAGTGTGCTTGTTCTATAATCTAATATTTGTCCGACATGACCTGGCGTTACTGCATGAGTGTCTGATGTGGGTGTTGGAAGGAAAAAAGTAGTTGTGAAAGAGGAAGATCGGAAAACTTGGGAAAAACTGGAAGGACAAGACGGTGTGACAGCATTAGCACGGGTTGGTTTGAAGACAGATGCAAAACTATTACTACTACTACTAATACTGAAAGAAGATTTAGTAATAGTAGTATCAGTAGGAGCAGTAGTAGATGATTTGACTGTAGTAGGAAAGGAAGGGGATGCATGATGATGGTCATTGTCATGTTTGAATACACGAAAAAAACTGGATGTGGGTGGATTTGAACGTGGAGTGGGTAATTCGAGGGGAGGAGGGCTGGCCTGAACTGTGTGTTCGCTCTTGACATTCCGCGACTCACTTCCTCCAAAGACTTGGTGGAAAGACAGGCCCACGACACCCGCACTCAGCCCAATCTTACTAAGTTTCTTCATCTTCCTAAACAAAACAACAAAGTTATTTTGAAAAAAACAAGAAAATTTTGAATAGTACCGTATTCACAACCACTACATGTTGGGCTTTTCTTTGTTCATGGTCCCTATCGCTGTTGAAGGGCCAGGGGCAAAAAAGGGGGTGGCAAAGTAGCGTTTGCCAAGCAAGTTCCTAACACATGCAGTTGCAAACAAATACGTACAAAACAGAAGTACATTCTAAACTTACCATAGTGTACAACAAAGATTTATACAAGCAACGATAAAAAAAACGCAAGTTGTAAGCAAGATCAGCAAGAGAAAAAAAGGGGGTGGCAACCCCCCATTTTGCCTACCTAGTTTCCAAGTACTGTACTTCCAGGCATGCTGTACAAGAAAAGAAGCACTCATTGCAAACACAACATAACATAGCAAACATTTGCATAGTCTGTTTTCCAACAAACACAGCCATGCCTATGCAAAGTGCCAGAGCAAAAAGTATGGTGGCAACAGAAAAGTTGCCAAGGTAGTTGTAGGAGTATTGGGATGCAGGGTTTTTTTGGGGAAAAAAACAACAGATATGTGATGAGGGCAGCTTGGCCTATCATTTTCATAAAAAATTTCCAAAAAGTATCTCAGACGCAGCACACAGCACTCACACAGCCCCATCTTGACCTCTAACTGTTCTCTCTTGGACTTGTTTTGCAAGGGTCCTTGGGTGAAGTCTGGCGTTTTCACTTTTCCTGCCGGACTATTGGCTTTTTGGGGCCCAATTTTGCTCAATGTGCTACCTTTTTGAATTCCAACCGTCGTCACCAACTACCCCACAACTCTGTGCGACCGACACCATCGACACCATCGCCAGTATGGCAAAGGTTCTCTGCCCTTACTTGCTGAACAAAAACAGTAAAGATCCAAAAAAGAAGAACGAGACATCTAAGACACAAGGTGAGAAGCCCGAAGAGGAGGAAGAAGACAATGGGAAGAAGAAGAGAAAAAAGACAAAGATGCAAAGGAAGACAGAGGAAGAGGAGGCACTGGAACAGGCCAGACTGAAAGAAATAGAAGAAGAAGCAAAACAGAAAGACAAAGAAAGACAAGAGAGAGAACGAAAAGAAGCAGAAGCAAAGGCATAACAAAACAAGGAAAAGAAAGAGAAAGAAGAGAGAGAGAGAGAGCAGAGGCACAGAGGAAAAAAGAGCAAAAGAAACATGACGACGAAGAGAAGCAAAAAGCAGAGAGACAAAAGGCATTAGATGCGATTGGAAAGGACAAAAAGGAGGCAGAGAAGGAGACAGAGACGACAGAGGAAGACAAACAAAAAAAGACAGAGGAAGACAAAGCAAAAAAGACAGAGGAAGACAAAGCAGGAAAGACAGAGGAAGACAAAGCAGGAAAGACAGAGGAAGACAAAGCAGGAAAGACAGAGACAGACAAAGCAGGAAAGACAGAGGAAGACAAAGCAGGAAAGACAGAGACAGACAAAGGAGGAAAGACAGAGACAGACAAAAAAGAAAAGAAAGATGAGACGGAGAAAGACAAAGAAGGAAAGATAGAGACAGAGACAGACGATGGCAAGCCCAAGGAAGACAAGCCAGACCCAAACGCCTTCTTCAGCTCCAGAACGACCAACTACACCTTTGTCCACGACAAGGACTATGAAATTGCGTAACCTCTCTCTCTCTTTCTGTCTCTCTCTCTCTGTATCTCTTTTCCTTGCACTTTCGCTTTTGCGTTCCCAGCACTGCGTGGTTGTCGACTTGACGATTCGTTCGTCCTTTGCGTGCAGAGGGAAGGATCCCTGCGTTCCCTCGCGGAACGTAACATCCATGCCAGGCACGAAGTCAGACTAATAGCCACGAATGTGAGCTTTGCATTATACCTTTACTGCATTGCCTCCTGTATCTATTTTGCTTGCACTTTTTTATTTTATTATTTTTTTAATTTTATTTATTTATTTATTATTATTATTATTATTTTTTGCAGTACTCCGCTCAGTGCCCGGTCGCAAGTAGGAGGGCGGGAGAACATTGCCGTTCTTCGCTCTTTGAAGTCGCGTAACCTCAAAAATATTCCGTTGTTGCCGCGCAAGCATGTAGTCACCCGCGAGGATGAGACACTGACGCTGTGCGGGTAATCATTTTGTGACCATTGCTTGCTTGCTGTACGCACTTTTTGGTCAGGGCCATGGCAACCTTGACCACACATTTTCTCAAGCAAGGCTCCAAGGACATCACTGACCTAAACAAAACCTTGCTTGTGAGTCGTGTTGTTGAGGATCAGGAGACAGGCCAGGTGTTTCGCCAGTTTCAGTGCGTGTCAATGAAGGCGATAGATGCAGCAAAGTCAAGGAACGCTGGCTATATGAGTGTCGAGCAGTGGGAGAAAGATGTTGAGCCGGGGCTTGCACAAATGAGCGCTGCGGCTGCGGGGACACTACCCATAGAACAAGCTCCGCAGATTTTCGACTTCGTATGGTTTAGAGATCAGCCCAACGCTCTCCAGAAATTCCATGCGAACGGCCGGCCGAAGAGGGTCATCAAGCCCAAGGAAGAAGCACAGCCAGCCACTGAAATCGTAGCTTTTTCGTTTTGTTACTAGCTTTGAATTTGCCTTCATGATAATCTGTCGTCGAAGATGATATGTTTTTTTTTTTCATTTTTTTTTCACAGACTCCGGAGTTGGCAATCAAGTCTGAGCTTGGCGATGCTGAGACTCATGGCAAGCCGCCGGCGAAAGGCAAATCCAAATCTAGTAAGCCGGAAAAAGCCAAACAGAAAAAGACAAAACAGCCAAAGGTGGAAGTCACACTTGACGACCCCGAAAGTGAGAACGATGAGAAGCCTTTGATCGCGGTCGGCGCCACTCAGTTACCACCTGAAGCTCCTAAGTCTGAAGCTCCAGTTGATGTTGGCCAGCAGGTTACTGACGCAATTGCTGCCGCGATGAGTAGCTTCACTGCACAAAACACTGCGGTCTCGTCCTCTCTGGCCAACGCACTTGCTGCTCTCCAAAATGAAATAAAGCAGATAAATTTGAAGGGAAGCGGTAGCACTGTCACAAATTCCCAGCCCGAGGGTAACAAACATGTCCCTGAAAAAGAGAACAATTACAATAATAACTACAATCAGGGTGATATAACTAAACATTCGACAATCTTGGGGGTATCCCTTTTTCCGAAATTTTCCATGAAGTATATGGACTTTTTTGAAAACGTGTGGAAATGAAAGGAAATGAATTCCCTGATTGCAGAACATATAAAAATAATATTAAAATATGTTTTTATTAATTGTAATACACTTTAACTTCATCTTCAGAGGTGGGCAGGAACCGGTCCGACACGGTAATTTTTCTACTTTTTCGTAGTCCCGGCTACCATGAATCTATGATGATAACAATGCCGAACATGCAGAATTTGCTTTTACTGTTTATTCTTGCTTATATTAAGCATTTTACTATATTAAGACATGGTTTTACCTTCAAAAAATTCTGTTTGCCCGCTGTGACGTACGCTGGTACGTAGAGGGGGGAGGGGGGGGGGTGGGGGGGGGGAATGGGTCGGAGGGAGGACGCTTCACATCAGATTTTGATGCATTATCAGAGTTAAACAAATTTCTAATTTCAGTTTTTAGAAGAAGCGTTACAGTTGCAGTTGCCCTAGACAAAAACCATTATGAAAAAGTCGGACCCAGAAAAATTCATTCAAAAAAAATAATCACATACGACCACGTCCACGTCCACGTCCACGTCCACCCGCAGCACGACGTGCGCGGCGACGTCCGCGCAAACGGATTCCTGAGTTACGCATTCTCCAACTTGCGTCGGAGCGATCTGAATCATCTACAATATGGATAGCATCATGTTAAGGAGGAGAAGAACAAGAAGAAGAAGAAGAAGAAGAAGAAGAAGAAGAAGAAGAAGAAGAAGAAGAAGAAGAAGAAGAAGAAGAAAACTAATACCATGCTTTTCTTCCTCTGAACCAGAAGATCGATCAGACGATGAGTCAGTTGATGAACTGGAAGATGAAGTATCAGATAAGTCATCCTCTGAATCTGCCACTGGTTCTGCAGGCTGAGCAGCACCAAGCTCTTCTTCCTCAGGGAACCCACAGTCGCATCGTTCGAAATGGTTCCACGCTTGTTCAATAAGCTCTGCCTTCTTGAACTGTTTCCGATCGGAGTTTTGCGTTGCAACACCATGCATTCTCATCCATGATTTCAATTCGCTAACTACCATCTGCTTGGACGCAAATTGCTTTTTTTCCTCTGACGATCTTAGCAACGTGAGAATTTTCCGCCAAGGCTCAGAAGCATTTCCAAATGCTAAATCCTGCTCCTGCTTTTCTTCGCTAGTAAGCTGTCTTGCACCACGCCATCTCGGGTGAGCTGGAGGACGTCCTTCATTAACAAAATAAGTGCGTGGTAAGGACAGCAGCTCTTCATCGGTCAAACGCGTAAGTGCGTTCATTTTCTCCTGTCGTTCTTGAGGCAACTCCATCCAATTTACAGGTAGCTCGTCGATCAATCGAAATTCTGCTCTCCATTCCTTGCCTTTTGCATCGACACAGGACATATGAGCAGGACGGCCGGGCAGGCCGCCTTCGAAGTAATCTCCATCCACCTCTACTCTGGTCAAATTTCCACCTGCTAACATTTCCTCCACATGTGCTCGCTCATCCGGCCCTAGGTATTTAGTAGCCAAAGCACGAATATCCTTCTTCAGGCGCGGATTGACGAAGTAGCCGACTGGAAGCTTGGGAGGCATGTCGGTCGCTGTCATAAATAGAGAGAGAGATAGATAGATAGAACGAGAGAAAGAGAGAGAGAGATATATATATATATATATAGAGAGAGAGAGAAAGAGAAAGATAGATAATATTATTACCGGGGCGTCCGATAAACAAATTGATCGGTTCTCCTCTGGGATCATCACGCACTCCATGAAAATCCTGTGCGTCTCCCCAAGTAGCGATCTCTACAGTCGGCAAAGCGTCAGGATCTTTCTTGGTGATTCTATATGCCAAGGGTTTGTTGTAGTTTTTGAAACTCTTGTTCATACACGGGCTAAAATGAGTCATCCAGTCGTAGTTACATCCGAGAACAACCAGCACATGCCTCTTCTTGTGCTGCTTCTTGAATGCAAGAATGAGCTTTAATAACGCTTGAGCGATGTTAGTTGTCAGGAAGGTGCTCTTCCACCCGATATCCATAACTCGAAATTCCTGATCATCTCCATCGTGCCCGTGCCCTGGTGGCTTGCGATGTGACTCTACTTGGAAACGGATTCCTCTGTCAACGACATTGAGCCCAAGGAAACCCAGCATCGCCCACGCGGTGTTATCACCAGCTCCGTCCCACTCAAGATATAATTTCCACGCTTGCATTGTGCGAGGGTTCCAAAGTTGCCAATGTAAAAGTGCGGCAAGCATAGTAATGTTGCTGTTCGCGCCGTGTTCTACCGCGCCTTCAAGGTACGTCAGAATAAAATGCGTATCGGTAGTGTAGCAGGTATTGATTCCAACGCAAAGGCGAAACACAATTTTTCCTTTGAAATCTTTCGCGGCGCGGCGGCAAGATGGGATCTTCACTGGCGGTTTCATATCGGCTGATATGACTGTGGCAGCAAAATCTGCTGGTGCTGCCTTCTTGCGCTGCATGCTGGCAACGCGGCACGCCCTGTGAATTTTGTGATGAAGCCTGCTACGGCGACGCCATTCTTGAGCTTCTACTTCAGTCCTGAAACCGTTAGAATGATCAGCAGCAAGCTCTGTGCAGATCTCGCATTTTGAGAAATCTCCTTCTGCAAAACAAACCTGTAATAAGTAATGATAACGAAAATATGCATAATACCTCTGACAAACTTGACGTGCGGAAAATCCATGCGCCAAACTTTGTTGATCGTATTGTCTGTCGGAGGATTATTTGGATCAACTCGTTTCGAACAACCAAACCGAAGGCACATATCTTTCCAATTCTCGCGAACATAGTTTTGGACTCCTGCGTCCTGAGCCATTTCTTGCATCCTCCATATTCCGTCGCTGCATATCTCCGGGTAACTCTCCATGAACTTCTCGCAGAGTAATACTGCTACCACATCTTCTGTTTCAGGAACGGTTGAGTAGCTTTTTGTCAAAACCTTCGTGTTATTTGCAAGAAGTTTGTGTGCTCTTGACAAAACTTTATCACCGATCCCGTAGATACGCTGCCAGGCTACTTTGCACACAGCCTCCGTTAAATACATATACTGAAACGATCCAGTTTTTGTTTGAAACGATTCAAGCTGCGAAGCTGCCCAAGAATAAAGCTCACTGAGAGACGATGACGCATTCTTCGCTCTCGTGTAAAGCACATCACGCGTGTCGATAAATGAATAACACTTCCACTTTTTGCAGCAGACAGACTTAACTTCCCTGTCCAAGTCGGCGAAGGTAATCCCCAACAGTTTTTGGAGCGCAGACGGTCTCTGAAGCTTCACTGCACCTTTCGTGCGACTTTTCATCGTGTAGGGGCGCGTTGGATTCTTACGTGGTCTGCTGTAAGGAATTGGTGATAATCTCATGATGTTATACAACAGCTCATTCGATTCCATAAGCTCGTCGAAGTTCAATCGAAGCTCGTTGGATAATTCCGCATCGTCCACGCCGACCAGAGGAGGAAGCAATCCAGGGTTGATAGATGCAGCATCACCGTTTGAATCCGTATCTGAACACTCTTCGTCGACGTTCTACGCAAACAAGATCGCTTATGAACATTAACCAGCATGAACATAGACAGGTAGAGAAAAAAAATTACCATGGAGCCAGTAGGAAGATATAGTCTAGAGCTGCTGCAGCTACTAACATCATATCCTGTAGTGACAGTAGAACTGTCTGACTGTTTCCAGCTGTCGAGGTTAGCATCAACGTCAGGAACACCTGCCTGTAAAAAAGAATCTTCTCAGTAATAATTTTCATTTATTTATTTTTTACCTGTGCATCACTCAAGCTTGATTTTTCTGTGATGACTGTAATGTCCGAGCTTTCCCTGGGCAGAAGCGTGCGGCGACTATCTGAAATTGAGGACACGCTGTCGAGAAGCTTCCTCTTTTTTTCCGGCGGAATAGATGATGACCTGGAGAGCGGTTGCTTTCCATCAGAACTAATACTGCTGACCGACGCTAAAAGTTCAACCTTTGCTTCATGAAGCAAGGAAATTGACTTAAGTGGAAGCGGATATTCTTTCTCAGGAACGATGAAACATACATGACCAATGTCAGTCTCGAACAGGAAAACTGGGATTTTAGCTCCTTCCTTGGCAGCCTCTTTCAACCAGACCGGATGTGCATCGCTTGGCAGCGTAGCTATCTCTAGGTCTGGATTAGGTGCATAGCTGAGCAAAATCTCTTGATCTTTCGATATTGCGGTGGTGACAGTCACAATAGGAGTACCCTTGCTGACCTGACATTATTTACAACAATATTTATAGAAAAAATACAACACACGTAACAAAAACTTACATTGCATGGATGTATGTAACAACTAACATAATTTACCTTCACGTTCGGTCGGCAAGTGTCATCGTCGAGCTTGTTGAACCCTTGCGATGAAGAGTTGATGAGATGCATTGCATTCCTGCTCGATTCGTTAATGAATTTAATTGGATGCATCCCTGTTTGCAGGGAACTCCCAATTTTCATAGTGAAATGATCAGAAAATGCAGCATGATCTGCAGCACGCAAAGACTTTCCTCCTGGTTCGAGGAGCCCAAGCTGAAAAGGAGGAAGGTATTTATCAGCAAAGACTCCGTAGCCACCACCACGGTGTGCCACATATATCGGCGCCTTGCTAGCCCTCAGCATGGCATACCTAAAGTTTGAAATACACATGAAAAAAATGGCAGCGCTTCCCGTTAGAGGGAATCACTAAAAAAAAAAAAGGACAGAGAAAGGCTCACTGATAGAAGGCCACACACACTAGCTAGTTATACTAAAGCTAGTATCTATACTCCCCTCTTTAAACTATGCTATATAATAATAATAATAATAATAATAATAATAATAATAATAATAATAATAACAATAGTGCTTCTCTGTCAATGGCTGATGCATTTCTGCACATGCGCCTCCATCGTCTCACCCGTGAGGGGAGTACGAAGAATTGACGATAAGCTCTAATGACACCCCCGCAAGGGCAGTTCCAACACTTCCAGACGGGCCGGTATGTTCAATGAAAATACTGGTCCAGAAATAGACCGGTATGTTCAATGAAAATACTGGTGGCACCGACGGGAATCGAACTGGCGACAGGGCCCAGATGGTAGAACTTGACCACTGGGCTATCACGGTGTCCATAATAATAACAATAATAACAATAATAATAATAATAATAGATTTATCAGTCAATTGGCCTTTGATCCTGTCGGACATGTGCCTCCATTGGTAGCACGGGGCCGTTCGGTGACGCGGCTCCGCTCCAAAGACTCAATAATAATAATAATAATAATAATAATAATAATAATAATAATAATAATAATAATAATAATAATAATAATAATAATAATAGTGCTTCTCAGTCAATGGCGAATGCATTTCTGCTCATGTGCCTCCATCGTCTCACCCGTGAGGGGAGTACGAAGATTTGACGATAGGCTCTACTGACACCCCCGCAAGGCAGCTCCAAGCAACAATAATAATAATAATAATAATAATAATAATAATAATAATAATAATAATAATAATAATAATAGTGTATCTCCTGCCAATTGCTGAGCCAAAAGGCCATGTGCATCCAGTCCTCCATTCCATAAGGAAAGTCTCCACACCAATCGGTGGAATAAAGGAAGTGACGG
>WBZZ01000009.1:265000-280000 GCA_019918135.1 Paulinella micropora
TTTTTCAAAATTCACAAGCTGCACATATTTTTTATACTTGGATGTTGCAGGATCGAAGCGCTTCATTTTTGCTGCGCGCGAGGTCGACACTGACGGCGATGGCAAGGCTGACGAAATCCAATATCAGCTCATGGGTTTTTTTGGTTTTAACCTTAAACACTCTTGCATGCTTGATCCGTCGCCGATGGACTTCGAGAAGCAGGTGAAGCCCGCGTGGCTCCTCTACGTCGGTAACCCCACGAACCCGCCTATGATTTGCAACTGGCGGAAGAAAGTTGTATGTCGTAAGTTCGCAGGTCAATATTAACAGTGGATACAGACTTTTGTAAAAATGTTAGATTTTCACCAGGAGAAAGTTGTATGTCGTAAGTTCGCAGGTCAATAAGCTGGCTTGAAGTAGCATTAACATACAGTTTTAGAATTACGTCTGTTATAGTGGCACCACCAAGGGCAGTCGCAGCGGTATCCTTTGATACGATTGAAGTTTTGGTATCAATATCCGCAAAGTTCTCGCCAGTAAGTGCCCCAGTCGTTTTCACAATCCGCACTATATTAACTTTGCTGTCTTCGTTTGATAATATTATGCTCACGAGAGAGGGATAAACAATTGAATAATTGGTCGCACCATTAAAAGTTGTTTTATTTTTTATGCTAATAATTGGGCTTTCCGTTGTGCTCGCTGGCTCACTACCTTCCGCTTCGTTTGATATACTTGAATTAATAGTGTTAGTGCCCTCAATAAACATACTACAACTGGCTGTTTTCAATGTTTGATTAGCATTACCAGTTCCATAATTTCTGATACAAGCCAAAAAAGGTAGGGTTGTATTTGAAAGACTAACTCCCACATTCGCATTCGCATACCTAATTGTATGAACCAGCTGAAATTCTCCACTTGATGGATTTTCTATGTAGAACCTTATAGCACCAAAGCCAAGATATTGAAATTTAATCTGGAATACATTCCCTTTGGTCCAATCTATGATAGGCATAATTTTAGTACCATCACAAGGGTCATCCCAGGTCGCTTGGGGAATAAGTGTCGGAACGCCTCCTTTAACACTGGCGATATTCATACCAGTCGCTTTTATTTTGTAAAAATAGAAGCCATTAGTAAAATCACTTTCACCTATGCCGATATATGAATTGTAGTCTTTCGTTTCATCAGTAGTCCATAAAGCAGTAAATCGTGTTAGAACTCCCATACCTGTTCTGTATTTACTTCTTTTTTTACTCGTCAATACAGCATTCGCGGTCGTCTTCACATCTGTTTTAAGTTCGACCATATTAGCATTAAATGAAATGGTAGCATCGGTTTGAGCTAATGTCCATATTCGTGTATTGATAGTGTAATATACTATGGAAAAATCTCTTGTAATACTGGCGTTAATTGACCGACCAATGCTTCGCCGAAAGCGGTTTTCATACTATTGGTTTCAACATTGCCGTCATATCCGACTTTGACATTTATGAAGTCTCCGTCAGGGTCTTGTGCTATCAAACTTCGTTGATGAGTGGTCATTTGCAGAGACTCCGCCTCCGCACCTCCGTTTTTTGGTGAAGCTTTTTTTAAAAAAAGGTTCGTATATTATCAAAAAAATAAATAATCTATCAACATTAATTACCTACATATTATCTCACTGGCGGGGTTTATTTCCTAGTAATGGTGCCGTTTCTGACATTTACTTCTTGCTGAGTTACAACAAATGTGTAATGATTGGCCGCAATATTAGCAGTGGTAGCAATAAACTCCCATCGTCGCTCGGTGTCTAGACTTAATCCGCTGATTTCATTTTGGTCCTTGCTCCACAACGGTCGGGTATTGTCAAAGCTATCGCACCAAACCCAGTTGTATTGATAAACATTGCTATTCATCAAAGCAGAGCCTTCGAACTTCGGCTTAAGATACATATAGTCTTCTAGTTTTCCAGTTTGACAATCGACATTGAATTCCTGAAGTCGTGCTCCGTCTAGTGTGGTATAAAAAGTTTGTACCTTAGCACCGAGCAGGTTGCTATTGTCGTAGGCGGTGTTCTTATTTTCTGTTCCGCTGAACACGGAGTGATAAATTTTCTTAATTCGCCGTCCGTGACCTCTGTCAAATCTAAGTATAACATTTTGAGAAGTTGAAGCTACTCCGACTGTGTTTTTATACAAATAAGAATAATCAATGTTGAAGGTCATACCTTCGGGGCTCATAATCTTCTGTTGAATTGATTGAACGACATCGGGGTTAGTCTCGACAGCTAAGAACAGGCGAGATTAGTAATAGTAACATTCAAATCCGCCACCGCAACAGTGCCTCCACCAGTAGAAAGAGCATAATTGTTATAATAAAAGATTTTGGGTGTCTGTTGCCAAACAATCCGCAAAGTCAAAATTTCTGGAAACATAATAGTTTTATCCAGAGCGAAAATAGTATTGTAAAGCATTCCAAGATTAATCTTAACATTAACACTCGGGCTGGCATTATTAATAGTACCAGCTGAGAAATACTTAGCCTCATTAAAAGCAACATTAACGAACTTACTTGTGCCAGTCTCATTCGCAATAAGGGTATCATCGTGTCGGCGGGCATTTGTGGAGGGTTGCGCCATCCAAGCCTTTAATGCGGCCTGAACCTGAGCCTTAGCAACATCAATACCAGTATCAATCTGCCCCGCCGCATTTCCTGCTATTGCCGAAGCAGTCAATGCTGTTTGTAATGCGGCCAACCTTGTAGCATCGCTAGCGGGTTGAAATGTAGTTGTAGCATTACATTTTTGAAGCATACAACCTGCTCCACTTCCATTATCGTGGTTTTCCAAAGCAAGTAAATCATCAATGGAGGTTTCGGGTTTCCAAATCATCTTGGTGATATTTCCGACTTCGTTAATGTCGCACAGATAAACACCACCTCTCGTAATCAATTGTATCTGCCTAATTGGGGCCAGGCAATCCATAAAGCATTTATTGTAGTTTGCCGCCTTCGCATCTGGAGCATAATTAAAACTCAAAACAGAGCGAGCCAAGTTAAACGGACGGCTGATAAGGTCAAAGTTGCTTTCCTGCCCTCCTGCGGTAGTTACGGTTACATTAATAGAACCCTCACGAGGGGTAAGCTTATTCAAGCGATAAGAAGCACTGATGTAGTCAGTCCTGCTGAAATCTAGTTTGCCTCCGTGTTGTGTGGGCATTTTTGTGTAAGTGCTTTTTTTCAAAAACCACTTACGATCTCAAAAAACGATTTTTAAAAGGTCGCTATATATTTAATATGAGAAAAAATAAATTAATTAATTACCTAAATTTCAACAAATTAAAAAATGATGTAAATAAATTAAAATAATTCGTCTCGCGGTAAATCAACAATGTCATAAAAATGCCGAGCCCGTTGAGATTAACTGGTTGGTCGTTTTCGTCAGTCAAGTAAAACCGATACACATTGCTTGAACTAGTAGATAGCCGTTTGCCGTATTCACTACCCGAGCCATCGTAGATAACAGAGCCGAACGGGATTTGATTCGCCGTGTATATTTCTTGGAGCACGTGGTTATCGCCTTCGCCTACTAAATCTGACTGTAAATATAATGTTTTTTCACCTGTCAATATTATGACATTCGGCGACCTAATGGTATTATTAGCAACAGAAATATGTTGAGTCGCGGTCAAAACCCATTACTTCGTGAATACGTGTTTCGGTGTCAAATATAAATCGCGGTTGAATTCCTAGGTTGTTAGCTACGGTAAATAATAGCTTGCCGTCTTCTGGGTCGGTATTTGTGTTGTTGCTCGTGACTGTTTATGTGTAGTCGTTGGGGCTGTCTGCGGTTAGCACCTCGGCCAGTTTATTTTTTAAGTTGTTCATCGTGTAGTTGCCCTCGGGTATCGTAATCAGAGCCTCAAATCCATCTTCACTCAGAGTAAAAGTGTTATAAGGACTTGCCACAGAGTAATACGATTTAGGCACATAGATATGAAGTATTTTACAATGTGTTGGATTGTCTAGCGATTTCATATCAATGGAGTGAGTGAAATCACTGTCCGTGCCGTTTATCCTATTTTTGCTGTTGACATAGTAAATGTTAGAGCTTCGCCCACCGCGATATTCCATTGACCCGACTTTTTTGTGAAGCTTTTTTTACTGTAAAAGGTTCGTATATATAAGAAAATATATTTTTTGTTTTAATTACTTCAAATAAAGGTATCAAAGCCGTAGCCGTTATGTGTTTTCAACTCTTCCGCTTCTTTTTCTTTTAAGTCTGTCCAACCGCTGGCGAATTTAAATCGGTTCCCTTTCGTACGCTCTAAAAGAAACCTCATACTATGCCATCCGCAGGTTGTGCTCGTATCACTTTGGTTTTTAACTTGATTAACCTTCATAAGCAGATATGTGTTCGGCTTACTCTTGTCAATAAGCTGTTTCATTTGGTGTAGAAATAGCTCAGTCGGCTTATACAGTGCGAGCGGGTCGTAGATTTCAATAGAGTCGTCTTTAATTAAGTCAACCCAAACAGCAATCCAATGTGACCCTGGTTGACTAGAATTATCCAAGTTCATAATAAAGCCATACTTCTTTCTTTTTTCTGGTTTCAGTTTGTTTATTTCATCGCTGGCTACCGTCCCCAAATACCAATCGTGCTTTTTCATAATGTTGTCTATTTCGTCTGTCATTAATCCTCGGTAGGGGCCTCCTCCCCCTACAACCCCTGGGTCTACCTCGGGTTGAATTGTGTCGGTGGTGGTGTCGGTGGTGGTGTCGGTGGTGGTGTCGGGTGCGGTTTCTGGGGCTGGCGGTTGAACTTCCTCTACATCCGTGGTGGGGGTGCGGGGGCTTGCCCCTGCTGGCGGTTGAACTTCCCCCGTCAGTTGAATACCGAGATTATTTGAAACTTGATTTTTAATATTTGGGTCGCTTCTCATTTCGGTTACTAAGTTATTTACATATTCCTTCTTCTTCATTTTTTTCTTGTATTTGCCCTTCTTTAAATATTTCTTAATTGTTGCTATTGTCAAAAGTTTGTGGATTAATTCCTCGATCGTTCTTGGTCCAGCACCAGCTTGGTTTATTCCCAAATAATCAGCGAGTTTCTTTCTCATTTCATTCTGGTCTATTCCTAAATCAATACCTTCATCTACTAAAACTTGCGCCGTACCCGCAGTCGTGTGTTTTCTTTTAACTTTCTTTGGTGGTTGTTTGCCTTCGGCTATCATTTTTGCTTCCAAAGCAGGGCCCAAAGTTTTGGGTATATCCAATTTCGGATACTTGTAATCATTTCTTAAACCTGCGGACATGTATGATATTTTATCTTTAATTTCAAAGTGTTTCGCTTTAGCCTCCGCTTGCTTTTTTGCCTCTTCTAATTCTTGTTTGTATTGCTCTGCCAGTGCTTTTTGCTCATCTGCTGTTTGTCCTGCGGCTATCGCACTCTCTACTCCTATACCAAGTTTTTGAAATTCTGTTTTGCTCAGCTTATTAATAAATTTCTTTGTAAATCCCGCTGTTTCCGTCAATAATTTAATATACTTTTCTTTTAATTCCTTTTCAGCTTTTCTCTCTTCTTTTGTTTTCAATGGCATCTGTTTTTCTTCTGGTGCTTGTGGTGCTTGTCCTTGTGGTGGTCCTAGTTGTGGTGCTTGGGGTTGTGGTGCTTGTGGTGGTCCTAGTTGTGGTGCTTGGGGTGGTCCTAGTTGTGGTGCTTGTGGTGGTGCTTGCGGTGGTGGTTGTGGTCCTTGTGTGATATATTGAGGGTGGAATGGTGGTAATAACAGTTTTCTATCTTGTTCAAATTTTACATCCTCTATCAGTTTTTGCTCTATTTTCGCCTCCCTTATTAATTCTTCTTGTCTTTCCTTGATTTCCGCATTCTCCTTCCTCTCTATTCTTTTCTTCTCATCTTCTGCCTGTTCTCTTAACTTCTTTTCCTTTTCTTCCTGCTCGTGTATTAGTTCATATTTTTTCAGCAGGTTGTTTTGTATCTGGTTGCGGTTCTCGTGTTCAAGACGATTGAATTCGGACTTAACTATTCGCTCTTTTGTCTTTCGTGTTTTCTTCGTTTTATTGTACCCTTTCATATATTTCAGAAACAGTTTAACGATTTGAAGTGTTGAAAGGTCATTCGTTTTCTTTCCGAAGTTGAGATATGCTCGTTTACCTTTCACTTTAATATATGGTTGGCCATCTTTGGTTCTGTATATCCTCGGAGGTCGTTGTTTAAGTTTCTTCTTTGGCTTACTTCGCATTACTACTATTATATTGAGTAAAAAAAATTAATATAAGATTTTACATTTGAAAGGGTTGGGGGTTAACGAAACTTGACCGCTCCTCCTCGTTGCTTGCCGTATCCTTGCTTCATCGCGGCCTTCGCTACACGGTCCGCATAAGGCACTCCTACATCGCTAAGAAAAGTAGCACCCCTTGAAATCAATTGGTTCTTCTTGATAAACCTATTAGCATCCACTATCGCTTTTCCGACCTTCGCCCAATTAACTTTGCCTCCTGTTTGTTTCTTTTTTGATTTTCTCTTGTTCTTCGCACCTCCTGCTTGCGGCATTGAAGGATTGTAGCTGATATTGTATCCCGATGGTTGTGAAATAATAACTGGTGATGTTGGCATCTATATATAGTTCTAAAAAAATAAATAATAATAAAATTACTTTAAACGAATATTGAAGTTCTTTCGTAATTCATCAGACACCGCATCCACATACAAAAAGTTAAATCATTCTTTCGTCGCCTCGTGATATTTTTCGATAAAGTAGTCTAAATCATAACCGAGGTTCAAATGTTTATACACAAGCTCAATTTTATCCTGAGACTGACCAGGAAAAATAAGAAGGTAGTCTAGCTGTTTAATCGCCTCAGGTCGTAAGTCGTTTAGGTATTGCGAGCTCATAATCACCTTTGACTTGTAGTGTCTACTTTTTTTCAACAGGTCGCTAACGGACTTATCCCTTAAACCTAAGCCGAGGTCATCTAGCACGAAAACAACTTCTGGTATGATGTATTTGCTCGGTCTTTCTGCTGGTGCTTGTCCCTGTTTCTTCTCTTTCTCTTTACCAAAATAAAGAAACTTCGGCTTCAGTTCTTCTTTCTCGTTTTGAACAATTTCGCCTTCTTCTTGCTCTTCATCGGGTTTATTCAGCTTGTCTAACTCGTAATCTATCACACTGTATCCGTCCGTTTTCAAACATGTGTATATCGCCATCGGGTTTCCCTTCTTCTTGAAGTGCTTCACCATTTCTTTGTATATGTGGTCCTTGTGTATCGTGCTGGCTATGATGACAATACGGGTCTTTTTGTCAGTCATTCGTTTCAGGATTTCAAACAGTGCGGTCGTCTTGCCACTCTTCTTGCGAGCGAGAAGAAATATATTACCAAAGGCTTCATCAAATAACTTGTAGCCCTTTGCGAGTTTTTCCCCTTCGCCGTTTTGCTTGACTGGTTTCACCTTTACATTATTGATTTTCTCCATCACTCTATATTTTTATCAGGCTAGAAATTCTAAACAAATAACAATTCTTCCAGCTAGTTGGTCAGTTTCAATACTGTCATTGTCTGTTTTAAGCACTCTAAAACTGTATTGTCCATCGGTCCGATTAATAATACCTAAGTTATAGCTGAGATTGGAAATGTTTGCGACGTTGCTGTCTGCGAATGTTCCAATAATCCCAATGCGGTCCATATAAAGGATTTTTGTTTTCGTCTCCGTCACATCATTCATATAGTGGATAAACTTAACATTCATTCTAGTCGGGGTAAAGTTCAATTTTATGGTTTTGTCGAATGTCTTGCTACCATTAACCCCTCCTGGAAAATCATTACTCAGAAAAATAATCTTTTGGAATTTGAATTCACTCATACTATATTGTGTATAATATATTATGTTATTAATATTATTATTTGTGTGCTCTGTGTTAGGTCGGACTGCTTGTGATTTCAATTCACTGGTCAGCGATAAAAAAAATGAAAGTTGTGTTTATTGTATCCAAAAGGGATGTGTGTATAAACCGATGAGTGATTGGTGTGTGAGTTTTGGTGAAGCCCTGCCGTTAATCTGCGCTGGTGATAGCTCTTGGTATAAAATCTATTCGTTTGAATGCTCACTTCTTTGAGCTAGAAGGCGATGGAAGGCATATTCCAATCAATAGTGTTAAAATACCTACATACGTGTTGGCTGTCTCGCACGGTAAGTTCTTTTCAGACAACCTCACGATACAAAGGGTTATAATAGCGATAATGATACCCATTTGAAATAAGTATTTAATAAGTCGGCTGTCAGTCGGTCTGTTTTTTATACAACAACAATCCCAGTTATCTTCTAATTCGTGCTCTACTTTTTTTTCTTCATTCTTCAACGAAATATCCAAAACACGATTTTTCAACTCTGATGTTAGTTCGCCATCTGCCATATCAATGAGTGGAGGTGGAGGGTGTAATCTAGGGGGCATTGTAATTACGGATTTCTGCTAATTGGTTTTTTTAATCGGCTATATCATTAGTTAGATTATTATTTTGCTTTTCTAAATAAATCACCTTTTCCGCCATGTGTTGAAAAGCACTGACTAATATCGGTATAAAACTTGTATATGTTATGCCTTCAAGATTTCCATTTCCATCGTCTGCTTTCATTCCACTTTCAGATACAAATTCAGGAAATGTTTTTTTAACTTCATCAGCAATAAATCCGTGGTTCTTTTGTTCTTTCTTTTCGTCTGATTTCAAATAATATGAACAGCAGTTTATTTTCATTAGTTTCTCACAACAATCCCCGCAGTCTAATGTTTTAATATCTGATTTTAGCCTCCTGTCCGATGAGTTTGTCCAAGCGCCGTTTAGAGGAACATAATTATAAGCACCAGAAGGCTCACCCGTAGAGTTTGAAGTAGTCCAAGCATGTAGAATTCCCTGAGATGAGCAGACTACTCCATAATTTGAATATCCTCCTGATTTCATAAATATTTGTGGGTCGTAAGTAGAACTTGGTCTTTTTCTTAATGTTAAAAATCCGCTATATGCGTTGTGATGTTTAAATCTCCCGACGTATTAATGTTCATCGCCTCAGTGTAAGATATATTGTTTCCCACCGTTGTTCCTGAATTGTAATAAAAAGCGAGTTTTCCACCTTTTTAAATTAGAAAGTTCGAACCGCTGTGGCTTGATTTCCAGTTCGTGCCATCAAAATAAGCATCAAAACTTAAATTGACATTATCATGCGACCAGTTTAGTTGTTGAAAAACTGGATAGATGTCTGTTGAAGTTATTGCCTGTATATGTGCTCCTGCGACATTACTCGCCGTTCCGTATAATTCTAAACCTGCCGTTGCTCCATTTGATGATTTTGTTGAGTTGCCTATAATTATTGGTTTGCCTAGTGCTGTTGTTATTTTGTCGCTCGCCGTTATTGCCTTTGTCGTTAATAAGCCTGCTGTATCAATAGATATCGCCTCTGTCATCGTTATCGCTTGGCCGAGTGTTCCGCCGTTTTTGTAATTAAAACTTAGTTTGTTTAAGTATTTCGCTATTTGAAAATTTGAAGAAGTGTTAGAAGATAATATGCTCGTCCCGTTGTAATAACAATCAAAATATAAATTGATATTGTCGTGTGCCCAGTTTAATAATTGAAATGTTGGATAAGCATCCACCGTTGTTATTGCTTGTAAGTGTGCCCCTCCGATATTACCAGCCGTCCCGTATAATTCTAAGCCCCCTGTCGCCCCATTCACTGATTTTGATGTGTTTCCTATAATTATTGGTCTGCTTATCGATGATGTTAGTGATGTTGTTATTTGTCGCTTACCGTTAATGTTGTCGTAGTCATACCAGCAGTTGCAGTTAATGTAGTTCCCGTTATTGTTCCACCATTTGTCATGTTGTTTGAGTTCATATCCAAAGCACCATAAAATCGCATAACCCCAGCATTGTTAAAACGGACAATGTCAGACGAAGCACTTTTATTGTCCAAAAGTTTTGAAATATAAAGTCCCGCCCCTTTTACATCAAATGCTACATTCGTGAATACATAACCTCTTTGGTCTGCGGTTCCACTTGTAGCAGTATTTAGAGTAAATAAGAAATACTGATAATCTCCTGATGTCTGTGAAAAGAATATATCTCCTCCATTTTGGTTTAATATCCTCGCCCCATTATATGTAATATTTCCGCAATTAATGATAGTTTGATTATTAAAATCGGCGTTGTTCGTTAAAGTTAGATATTTTATCACAGTGCTCGCCCCATTAAATGTTTTAATTCCTGTTATGGTTTGGTCTGTTGTTAGTTTCACACAAGTGTCATCCAGATATTGTCTATTTACCGCTTCATTCGCATTTTGTGGTGCTCCTAGATTAACAATCCGACTGCTATTACAATCTAATCCAGTAGCATTAAACCACGAAACAATCGTCCCGTCAATAATAAAACTTATTTTTTTCGCAGAAATTTCAAAGTTGTAATATGTTGCAGTGTTCATATCCAAACTAGCAATTGACCCGATATTACTGGTAGAATTGAAAACAATGAATGTGCCTTTTGTTGTTGAATTGATTGAATTTCCAGTAATTTCAACACCACTGCTATATGTCTTAATTCCTGCTATGGTTTGGTTTCCTGAGGTTTTAACTGCCGAAGTATCAAGAACAGAAACATCCACACCATCAACCAGATTCACATTTGTTATGCTTTGGTTTCCCATATTTAGTCCTCCCGTCATACTAGCAGTGCCGTCTAATCTAAGAAAGGGTGATGCCACGTTTCTCCATTGTCCTGTGCTATAAATGAGTAGTTGATTATCTGATGCTGTTGTTATAATCACGTCGCTATGTGTATCAATACTTCCACTCGCCGACACTTTCGCCGTGTTCGTATCATGCTCTGATAGCCAAGTTGTGATAGACCTGCCATTTAGTTGATTTACATTTGTTATGCTTTGGCTTTTAATATCAATCCCCGCACTCGCATTTATTATACTGCTAAATGTCTTAATACCAGCTATAGTTTGGTCTCCTGTTAGTTTAACCACCGAACCATCAACTGCGAGATTAGCGAGATTAATTCCATTATACGTAGAAGCCCCCGAAATAGCATAACCATTCATATTTAGTGCCCCCGTCATACTAGCAGTGCCGTCTAATCTAAGAAAGGGTGGTGTGGTGTTTCTCCATTGCCCCGTGATATACATAAGCAGTTGGTTATCTGCGGGGAAGCCTGTTATCGTCACATCGCTGTGGCTATCTATACTTCCACTCGCTGAAACTTTATCATTATTATCATTATGCTCAAATATCCATTCATCAACATCTTTGGTATTTAGTAAATTAACTCCTGTTATATTCTTCCTTCCCATACTAATATTGCCGAATTCATCCACATTTATCGGAAATGTTTTATTTATCCAGTTTATTGAATTATATGTTAGATAACTATTCATCGCCACTGGTGCTGTAATGACTACATCAGAGAGTGTGTCAATTGTATTCCTCCATTTGCCGTCTACATCGTTGTAAGTTAAGTATTGACCGACCACTGGTGCGGATATGTTTGTGCCTATCAGATTATAAAGGCTGGTTTGGTACGGATTACTTGTATTCGAGCGGTGTTGAGTTGAGGCTTTGACCTCGTCGTTGTCCCTAACTCGTTGCTCTGTATAGTATAAACTGCTTCCTTCTTTAATGTCCGCTGTGCTTTTGGTAGCCAGTCGTGTATCAAATCGGCCGTCAGTATAATAAAGATTTACGGGGTCTGCATCTTCTGGCACCCTATCTGTGTTTAAGCCAATAATATTAGTGTTTGTAAGGTCTAAATTTTTTATGTCCAGTGAGTCCACCGCAATTTCAGACAAGCCTAAGAGAGACTTATATTGACTCATTGAACCGTGCTTCACCAAAACCTGTGGAGGTGTATATTTAGGATAATAATTAATCCGAATAAAATTTTTTTTGGTTAGATATACAACCGAAACAAACTATGCCGAGAGGTAATAGAGAGATTGCCATAAAGAACCTTGAAAAAGCGACTGTAATGAAGAAGCAATATGCGAGGCAGAGAAAGATTGAGAGTGCTAAGGAATTACTTGCTGAGGAAGAGGCGAAGAATGTAAAAGAAATGACTGATGACGAAAAGATGGACCACATTACTAAGAAGCAGTTGGCGAAAGATATGATTGATGGGCGGGATGGCGAACCAATTGAGGAAAGCAGCGAAAGCGATGACGAGGTAGAACACGATTTTGTAGATATCGTTGCCCGACGGGTTGCGGGTATGAAATTAAAGACTAAACAGAAAAAAAGAAAGTGGTAAAAAAGAAAGTGGAAGAAGATAGCGAGGATAGCGAATCTGAGGAAGAAGAAGAACAGCCTAAGAAAGGAGGTAAGAAGACTGGCCGTGTTAATGTCAATGTTTATGCGGGACAACCAGAGAAGTCAAAAAAAGAAAACAATGATGTTTCAAAGATATTTTTAAAGTTCTAATATATATACTTTATGCACGACTTATTATTTACTCTTTTATATATCGTGATAAACTACCTTCCTATTTTAGTCGCATATAGCAATGGACCATAAGCATACACAAAATACTGAGCCCGAAGATGAGGATGAAAGAAAGGAACAACAAGCACTTGAAATACATTACCAAAAAAGATTACCGACTGATAAATGGAATACGATATGGTCAGACAAACCACTTAAACAAGTATTTGTAGATTTGGCGGATATGTCAAAACTTAAAGACAAGAAAGGAAATAAAAACTATGCTTGGATGTTGTTTTGGATAGACACACAGCCGATTTTTAATCATTAAAACACTTAAAAATAAAACGGCTAAGGAAGTTTATTTAGCTTTGAAATCAATACCTTACACACCTGACTCTATTACAACCGACAGCGGGAGTGAATATAAAGGAGCGGTTAAAGATTATTTCAGAGAGAATAATATTGACCATCGGACTGTTGAAGTGGGCGACCATCGGGCTCTTGCGATAGTTGACTGTGTAATAAGAACTATTCGACGGTGGCTTGACATTTTATTTGAAACTAATGGCAATTTTGATTGGCTGACTTATATTGACGATATGGTGGATGCTTATAATATGCGGTTTCATAGAACGATTCAAGCCCGACCGATAGATGTATTTAAGGGTGTTAATAAAACTAAACAACTGATTCAACGGGATGGTCTAATTGACGAATTTGAAAAAGGTGATAATATGCGAAAGGAATTAAAAAGGAATTTATTTTCAAAAGGGGGCCGACAATACAGTAAGCAGATTTACACCGTAGTGGGTCGTTCTGGTTTCAAATTAATATTAAATTCAGATGAGCTAGTCAGTCCTAGGGAATTATTAAAGACTAAGTTCGACCGTCAAGTTGACGAAGAAAAACAAATTAACGAGCAAGTTAAAGATTTAACAAAACAAAAGAAAACAAAGGAATTATTAACCAGGGAAGATATTCAACCTGAGAATGTCAGGACTAGTCGGAGAGAAAGGAAAGCAAAAGTAATATCAGATTTGTAAGAGAAGAATTTAATCAACATCTTTATTCTGCTTCAACTCCTTAGCTCTCAACTCAAACTTTTTCGCTAACTCCTTCTCCTTTTTCCATCCTCCTTTACACTTCCTCCACTCATCCCAAGCCTTCTCATACTCTTCCTTTGAAGCGAGGTCTTCAAGAGCATACAAGTAATCTTTCATCCAGTTTCTGTTCTCAAAAACATCGTCTAACGAAGAACGAAAATCGTTAGCTCTCGTCAATGAAAGAAAACTATTTTCTTTATATGGACTGATTTTGTCACGTTTCGCTATTGCATCTTCGAGAGAGTAGAAGAGAAACATATGATAGTTACCATAAGACATCTCATCACTCTCTTCAATCGCCTTCCACACACCAACCCAACAATCGTTAATCAAATCTTCTTTCTCCGCGCTCCCAGCCTAACTCTCTACTTCAAAGATTTTTCTAGATTTTTTTTCTTTGAATTCATAGCTAGGATTTTTGATAGAATTGCGTACATCTTCCTTTGACTTAAACTCCTTACAGAGTGGAAAGACTTGAATGGACCTGCGATGTTTCTCTGGGAATATAATGAAATATTTAGTTCCACTGCTTGCTTTTGGTAGCTCGGCAGTAAATGGATTGTACAGCTCTAGTAGCTCGTTTGTCTTTTTCTTTTTCTTTTTCTTCCTATAACATAAAAACAAGAAAGATTTTAATTATTTTTTCCTCCAATTTCCAGAGATTGGGATGATGAAATTAATTTTCTTCAAGTCCGTTTTGAAACACTTTTGGATGGATGTGAGTGATGGAAACACAGAAACTTCCTCTTCTCCTCCAACCCAGCGGAAACAAAAAAAAAATGTTGAAAAGTTGGTTTTGATATTCCATCATATAGAGAAACTGAACGAAAGACAAACCCTTTCTCATTTTGTAAGTCTGACTTAGTTTTAGCTAATATTATTTTTTTGTTTGAGATTAGAAAGTCTGATGGAACTTTCAAAAAAATTTCACGAGAGAGCAAATGATTGATAGATATAGAAAAGCACACAAGTTCTGGGATAAGCAAGCATATGAAATAATAAATGGAGGAAAGAATACGATGAAGGAACTATACAAAATACAAATTTGTATCCAAGCAAAAGAACAACTAAATATGAGAATGGCTATACATAATATATAATTAATTATTTTACATTTATAAAAATATATAAACTATAATATAATACAAGATGCCAAGACCAACACTATACGAAGGAGAAGCAAGACGAAAGAGAAATAACGAGAAAGCTCTCGCATACTACTACCGCCACCAAGAAAGGTTGAAGGAGGAAAGAAAAGAAAAAGCATTAAAGCAAAAGCAAGAACTCAAAAGCATAGAGGAATACAAAAAGAAGATACAAGAGTTGGAAGATAGACTAAGTAAGATAATAGTTTAAGTTCTAATTATTTTTTTTTATTCTGGTAAAAATATTTTTCATCTAAACACATACACACCATGTAATAACGGTAAAAACATTAATTAATTATTTT
>WBZZ01000009.1:287500-320000 GCA_019918135.1 Paulinella micropora
TACATGTACATACAAACATGCATACATACATACAACATGGCCAACACCAATTCAGAAAATAATCTCTCTCCTGCCCACTCCTCTATCTTTGCTTCACTCCTTCCTTTCCTCATATGCAACTCTCTAACCCTTACACATTTGCTCATATCACCTTTACAATAACATCGGAAATTGATGTATCAAGTTCACGCCAAAAGTATCTCATATGATACATGTGCACAACTTGAGAGAGAGAGAGAGAGAGTAAGTTGCGTGTGCTGTTTTCGTGGAGGGCGGGAGGAACACATACATTTATACATACATACATACATACATACATATATACATACATACATATATATATGTACATACATACATAAATACATACATACATACGTACATACATACATACATACATACATACCTGCACTCTCTTTTATTCTCTCTTCTTTCTTTCTTTACCTGCACTCTCTCTTCTTTCTTTCTATACGTCTCTCTAATCCTTACACACCTTTCCCGTATCTTCACTACAAATTTCGGAAATTCACGTCCCAAACCTGCTCCTTCCAACATACAGGTATTTCATATGATCCATTATATGCATCAGAGAGCGCCAGATGTGTCTGTTGTATTTCCTAGAGGGACAAGGACTATGTGAGTCTCTCCATCATAAAACATACATACACACATACATACATACAGACATATATCATGCATAGACATAATTTAAACAGACTTGAAAAAATTTGTACATAGATGTTGTTTGGTTTGATGCTGCTTTCATTTTCTAGCTTTTCTTGGGTTCTGTTGCGATCGCCTTGATGCAAAAAAAGCTGGTGCAAGAGCTCACTGTGGCTTGCAAGGCCGTGCGGAATGCTTGTCGTATCTGTCGGGCAGTGCAAGATGAACTCCGCCAGAAAAAGGCAACTATGACAGAGACCGACTCACTGGTGCGTACAAAACAGGACACTAGTCCGGTAACGGTGGCCGATCTTGCAGTTCAGGCCGCGGTGGTTCTGGAGCTGCGAGCTGCCTTTCCCGGTTGCGCTGTGGTGGGGGAGGAATCTTCGAGCGAATTGCGGGAAGACATAGAGCTTCGCAAGCGAGTGGTGGAGTTAGTTCGGACAGTGCGACCTGAAAAGAGCACGGAGGAGCAAATTTTGGCCGCCATTGACGTAGGCCACGAGCAGCGACCACAGAAAAGCACCTCATTTTGGACCATAGATCCAATAGATGGTCATGGATGCTAATTTTGTCAAGCACGTTTGTTCATTTCCTTCGCTTCGTTCTTCCATCTTGAATTTGCGTTCACTCTAATTGGTTTATATCATCCGTCGTAACATAATTTCTTTTCCTTGTCCACATGCTGCAGGGACCAAAGGCTTCTTGCGTCTTGAGCAATACTGCGTGGCGCTTGGTCTAGTAGAGGAGAAAGGTCCCGTCTTAGGTGTGCTGGGTTGTCCCAACTTGCCATGGAAGCTGGACTCTGGGCCGCCTGGTGTGCTCTTTCAGGGAGTGAAGGGCCAGGGCGCACATATGCTTCAGCTAGACAAACCTGATGTGATGGTTTCCATTCACGTTTCAGACCTGTCTCCACAGCAAATCTCAGAGGCTGTAATGATTGAAAGTTTTGAAGCCACGCACTCCAATCAAGAAGTGGCTGCGAGCATTACTCAGCTGCTAGGCATGCGAAAGAAAAGTGTAAGGATGGATTCGCAAGTTAAGTACGGAGTGTTGGCTAGAGGCGAAGTGCAGGTCTACCTGCGGATGCCGCTCGGGAAAAGAGTGCGTGCTGAGTGCATTTGGGACCATGCAGCAGGAACTGCAGTTGTGGAAGCAGCGGGTGGTATTGTGACAGACATGAAGGGAGAACCACTGGACTTCAGCAAAGGCAGGCGTCTCGAATCAAATGTTGGTGTGGTAAAGATATTTGATGTATCTTATCCTCTGATTTGCCGTGGCATGTTCTGGATGGTAGGTGGTGACGAATGGAAAACTTCATGAAATGGTAATAGAAGCAGTGAAGAAAACTGTGGCAGCTGGTGAGGAAAAGAGTGAGGGCAAGAGCTTATACCGCCACCATATCGATTCAGCAGCTGCTGGCCTTGTCCAAAGCCTGCAAAATTTGATCGTGTCTGGTACGAAATTTCCAGGCATTGAATAGATAATCACGAAGAACTGATGGGCATGTTGCTCGTATCTTTAGGACAAGGTGAAGAACCAGAAGTGGATCCCCACGGTCTCAAGGAGCGTTTCATCTCCAAACACAAGATCTATTTCTCGCAAGCCTTGGCGGAGATCAAGGCAGGGAGGAAGACATCCCACTGGAGCTGGTTTTTCCACCCTCTCTTGCCCAGTCCCTTCTGCCTCCCCGCCCCATCCCCCCCCCCTCCCTCCCAACAACTCTTTCTATCTCTATCTCTCTCTCTGTGTGTGTGTGTGTCTCTCTCTCTCTCTCTCTCTCTCTCGTGTGTGTGTGTGTGTTCGTGCGCCTTCATGTTCATATTTCGTTTGTATTTTCGTGGTTTCAAAACTATTGCTATTCGAAGCCTCGTTCGAGCATCAAATGTCAGTATCCTCGATCTGTGTGGGATGGTGCATTATTATCTATCTTTTTCTCTCAAGGTTCATATTTCCGACTCCTCCCTTCATCGTCAATGGTAGAGAGCGCGGCTCGTCTGTGAATCGCCATTATGCACTGCGAACGGACCAACAATGCAAAGCTTACCTGAAGCTGCCACCAGTAGATGGAGTCGATTTAAGAAAGAATTATATTGACATCATGACGGCAGTTGGGCAGCAGTTGGCAGCAGGGAAATCGCTCTTATCTCTAGTTGGGTCCGCGGACGATCCTAAAGTCAGGAGTTCGTTGCGGCTATTCGAACGGATCGCTACTGAGATAGAGGACCAGGAAGTTGCTAGTTGTTGTCGCCAAGTAATACATCACCTTGAGGAGCCAGTATCAATACCCGCACGAGCACAAGCTTCAAAATGATGACATCACGAAGAAAAAATGTAACATATCAATATTATGAATTGTCGATTTATAATAGTATTATTGATATTACTATCAAAACCTTTCCGTCACTTCATTTTAAGTTATTTACAGCGAGAGTGGTGTAGCTGCCATCTCGGCCAAAAGCATCTGATAGACGGAACTGTTAACCGTTATTAATACCGATTATATTAATATTAACTCTACCATTTTGAAAAATTATTATTGAATCAGAATTTGATACTAAGTTCATATTTGATCGTTTAGGGATACGGAAGTCTTCATGATAACCAGTGAACATATCCTTAAATTGTGTAGACTGCGTCCAGGAGAGGGCACGGTCCTTGGTGAGCCTGGCGTTTACTTCACTTCCTTGACTTTCCAGAAACTTCTTCTCAGTAGGCAGAGGATCAGGATGCATGCACAGGATGGTGAACGGATCCAAACATTTTTTTTTATGCTCACGGATACGCGACAAAGGATCGTCGTAACGTGAATTGGAGAATATTGTAGAGCACTAGGATTGATCTAGGCAGTACCAGTAGATCAGTAGAGCATAGTGAACAGACTGATTTTCCCACCTCCTTCAAGTACAGTGAGAACGTAGTCTCACTGACAGTCACACCGACAGACCAATCAAATCTGCCAAGTTTAGAATATGAACAGTCTCCGTAGTAGATATACATGGAGAACCACCACAGGTGACAGAAACGACGGAAGGACAAAGACGAGGCAAAACCACTCGTAGCTCCAACCGACGACTCAAAGTCTCTGTTAGAACTAACAATCAATATTAATATTTCAACGTGACATGGGCCGGCCGTATAAGAGTAACGGTGTCGTTAGAGCCATTACTTATATCCGGCCAGTCACGATCATATCGTTCTGCGCGCCTTCTGTTGGTTTGGCGCGTCATTAAAGCTTTGTTACTGCCGACGCGGTCTACTGTGAGTTCCGGATGATTATATTAAGTTATATTGGTCAAACAGATTATCGAGCCTTGTAATACGAACTCTGACGATCGAGCCTGTTCGAGACGGTGGCGGCTTCCCATTAATATAATTAATCGGATAGTCAGTATGGGCCGGCATATGTAATGTGTGTCGTTAGAGCCATTACGTATGTCCGGCCTAGTATGTAATCGGGCTGTTCCCTTGGCGCCCTTTTCCGAGTCTCAATAAAGTTTCTACTGTAGGACACAGCTAGTATATGGCAGATTATTAAGTTAGTCTCACAGGTTATAGAGCCTTGTAGCGTTAACGTTAGGTCTAGTAGACTTTATTCACTTATTGCGTACTATCGGGGCGTGCGGAAGGCAGCCACCGAAGATACGAACTGGTGTACGTGCAGAAGGCTGTCAATATTTGAATCTGGTGTGTGTGCGGAATGCTACCACCAGTCTGGTGTGTGTGCGGAAGGCTACCACCAGTCACACTAGGCGGACTGTGCGGAAGGCTGCCACCTAGTTGCTAGCATAACGTCAATAACTAATTATTTCCTAACTTCATATCGCTTCTCTACCCATAGAGAAAGCAACATTGGTAGTCAAGCCTCCCTCCTACCTTCCGCCCTTGGTACGCCCGAACAATATGGCGTATCAAGGTTCTGATCTGGTAAAGATGAGGCTAGACCCTCCAAAGTTCGATCATGGAAAAGAATGAGAGTTGTTTGAATACACATTTACATCAGTTATAGGTGTTACACACCCAGAAATCCTTTCCATGATTCCGGGCTTTGAGTCTCACCCCTTAGCTAAACCTATACAACTACCCAGACGACCTGAATCTCCTATAGATGTACCTTTCATGTCACCCAAAAAGGAAGAGGAAGACGGAGAGGACGAAGAGGAGACAGTAGTAAAGGTAGAGGATAAAGATAAGGGAAAGAAAGGAGAGAGTCAAGAAACTACAAGTACAAAAACTGCCTCTGCTCCCGTCACTGCCATACCTACGGACCAAAAATCCAAAATACCAGTGCTGACGGGGGGGAGTAAACCCTCGCCGCTATTTGCACTACATTGGGAGCCAAATATTACATGAGAGAGAAAGAAGCTAAGCTAAACAGGTTGCTCTATGATTTCCTACTCCAATCATGTGCACACGATAGAAAGGTGATGACCATAATGAGGCAGGGGATACAAATGGTGTAAAGTGTTTCCTCGCCCTCAAAAAACATTATGGAGGTCTCGACCTCATAAGATTTGAAGAGGACCAAAAAAACTATACCATTCGTACCCCAAGAGGGTTAGTGAGGTGAGTAGCTGGCTAGCTGACTATCTCACTACTATCAAAACACAGGAGAAGACGATGGGAGTGATACCAGAGATGATGAAGACAGGCATGATCATGAAGAAATTAAAACATCTAGCCTACTATCGCAACACTTGGTGTCCTCTCTTGCCTACTCAAAGACCCAAGATCAAAATTTATCAAGGTAGTAGAACAGCTAGCTCAGAGCAACGCATCAGAGACTAGAATGCGTAAACTCTATGGATCTGGTAGCTCTAAGAGTGACCCTATCACTACCAACACAGTAGCAGGAATAGCTCAGGGCAAGAAGAAGGGCAAGCTGTCACAGGCTTATGGCGAGGGAGAGGACAGTATTTGCTGGAACTGCCTCTCCCCTGACCATAAAATACCTTTCTGTCTAGTCAGGTGTCAGCTCAAAGATTGTCCCAAGGACGGACACGGTCCCTTGAGATGCCCCATAAGAAGGAGAACTAGGGTCTCTTAGAAGTTGCGTGGAAAGGAGAAGAGAGAGGATAGTCAGAGTGAGAAGACCGACAGACACAAGAAGAAAGAAGAAGAAGGAGTAAAGAAGAAGAAGAAGAAGGAAGGCAGCAGAGGAGAGAGACGAAAGCTGAGAGCAGCAGACTTCATTGAAAAGAAGAAAATGATAAGCCTAAACGCCGAATCATCTGACTCCTCTAAATCACCCTCTCACTTTGAAAGTGAAGAAGAAGATGAACCCCCAACTAACCAGTCCCCTTCTGAGTCTGAAGAAGAATCAGAAGTGGATGGTGAGTTGGGGATTCACCACATGGCCATTATGATGATGGGGAAAGAGAGAGAAGACGATAGTGGTATGTATGTCGAGGAAGATGACACCCCACTTTCAACTAATGCCCTCGAATATGACAGTGGTATGAGCATCGAGGAAGACAACCCCCCATTTTCAACCAACACCCCCATGCCATTTTTATCTCACGCATCTAAGCCGCCTGGCGCAAGAAGTAGAGAGTGAGGAGGTGTTGAGGGTAGTGTGCGTAGAGGAGAGCAGAAAGGACATGCATCATCTACACAAAACGACTCCACACACACTCGCCCCACTCCACCCCTTCACGAGAATAAGTTTTTGACCACCCTTGATATGGCTGGCGACCCAACTCCCCTAAACCAAATCATACCTTTGGAAGGGAATTGGGCCCTCAGACGTACAAGGGTAGGGTACGTAAAATTGCTCGTGAAAAAATACAACCCAGTCACGTTACGAGAAGTAGGTGGCCCACCCCTCAACCTCCACGGTAGACCAGTACGTATAGACAGTTGTCATGTCACGAGCAGTAAACAGCGTGAGGCAACAGTGCCAGACACAGGGGTTAGGTGCTCATGGAGATTGGGGGCGGCGAGGAAGGGGGTGCAAGGTGGGAGGTGTGCAGCTAGACTGATAGACCACGACTTCCGTTCACTTCACGTTGATCAAGAGAGGAAGAGAGAGGAGATATTGAACAAGTACAGAGAAAAACTGAACTTAGGATTGCTTCCTCCCCATTATGCTATGTATTATGAACCCGCCACTTTGTTTACACACATCACTTTGTGGAGAGAAAGCACCATTCCTACTCAATCCAGCAACACAACAACCTCTCTTCTCACATTTACTACTACTACTGCTACTACTACTGCTACTACTACTACTACTACTACTACTACTACTAGTACTACTACTACTACTACTGCTACTACTACCACTACTACATACATAGAAGGAGTGGGAGAAATAGGGGAAGAAGTAGGGGAAGTAGGAGTAGGGGGAGTAGGGGGAGCAGTAGAGGGGGTAGCTGATGTGAGTGACCCTGGATTGTCTGTACCTCCCTTGTCTGTAACAACTTTGACTCACATCTCGCCCTTGCAACCTACCACTATATTACCTAATATACCCTCACCATCTTTATTTGGACCTTCTGTGGTCATGGAAGGGGAGCCAGGTAGTGCTGAGGATAGTAACGTTTGGGTAAGGGACGGAAAACGAGTGTTAAGGGGGTGGAGGACTACCCCCCATTGAAGAAATACAACGGTTGGTTACTGCTCTCAATCAGGGACTTAAGAGCAGAACGGTGAGAGATGGGTTGATTACGAGCCAGGAGGGAGAGTATGACGAATTCTATGCATAGTTATATTATGCTATGCATGACTGCGTTCTTACTCGTGCTACTAAACACAATAACCCATTTGCACGCGTACGGGGCATTGTTTCATCTTTCCCTTACATGGTAAAGGAGGTAGAGGATCTCGAGGCTGTGTTGGTGGTGTGACACCGCCAGAAGACGACGAGCCCCAGAGCCCATCAGACACAGACACCACCACTTCAGAACAAAGACAGGACAAACCACACACTGAATGCTCATCATATTGATGGACAGCAACCCTGACCCCAAAACTGACAGCAGCAATATAGTGTGGGTAGACGATAGTGGTGCAAGCGAAACACAGTCCCCAGATAGATTTACGTTTGTCAGTCTTAAGAGGGCCCCACAGAAATTTCGCATAGCAAAAGGGAGCATAAGAACCGATTGCAAAGGGAAGGTTTTAATGAACCTGTCGGGAGCCCAGGGGAAGAAGTCAGTGTCCTTGATGCTACACTACCTACAATCCACACCTAAAATACGGGGTAGTTGCCACTTCGGCAAGGGTTCGTAAGGGTTTTGCCGTCATACATCAGAACAACCAAGTGATAGTGCTCAAAAAGCCCATTCTTATTGCGGAAGATCAAATTGTGGCTAGAGGGAGTGCACTCCCAAACCACTTGACGGTGTTTGATTCCCCAGGCACTCCACCACTCAATCCTAACGAGTGGTATGAGCCCACAGGTCCCTCTACTACTATGCACCCAACAAGCGAGACTCCCGAGCTCGACGATGATGACACGTCGGACTCGGGGGGACAAGCTTGACGCCCAACCTCTCATCTTTCTTCCTTCAACTAAAACCCTCATACCACTTTTATCTCACGCAATGATTCTAAGCCACCTGGCGCAGGAAGTAGAGAGGGAGGAGGTGGTGAGGGTAGTGTGCGTAGAGGAGAGCAGAAAGGACATGCATCATCTACACAAAACGACTCCACACACACGTGCCCCACTATCCCACCCCTTCACGAGAATAAGTTTTTGACCACCCTTGATATGGCTGGCGGCCCAACTCCCCTAAACCAAATCATACCTTTGGAAGGGAATTGGGCCCTCAGGCATACAAGGGTAGGGTACGTAAAAATCCTCGTGAAAGGGCACAACCCTGTCACGTTGCGAGAAGTAGGTGGCCCACCACTCAGCCTCCACGGTAGACCAGTACGTATAGACAGTTGTCATGTCACGAGCAGTAACAGTGTGAGGCAACAGTGCCAGACACAGGGGTTAGGTGCTCATGAAGGTTAGGGGCGGCGAGGAAGGGAGTGCAAGGTGGGAGGTGTGCAGCTAGACTGATAGACCACGACTTCACTTCACGTTGACCAAGAGAGGAAGAGAGAGAAGATATTAACCAAGTACAGAGAAAAACTGAACTTAGGATTGCTCCCTCCCATGATGCTATGTATTATGAACCCGCCACTTTGTTTACACACGTCACATTGTGGAGAGAAAGTACCACCCCTATTCAGCCCAGCATCACAACCACCTCTCTTCTCATTCCTACTACTACTACTACTACTATCACTTCTACTACTACTACTACTACTACTACTACTACTACCACTACTACTACATACATAGAGGGAGTGGGAGAAGTAGGGGGAGAAGTAGGGGAAGTAGGAGTAGGGGGAGTAGGGGGAGGAGTAGGGGGAGCAGTAGAGGGAGTAGTTGGTGTGAGAGACCCTGGATTGTCTGTACCTCTCTGGTCTGTACCAACTTTGACTCACATCACGCCTTTGCAACCTACCACCGTATTACCTAATACACTCTCACCATCTTTATTTGGACCTTCTGTGGTCACGGAAGAAGGAGAGCCAGGTAGTGCTGAGGGTAGTAACGTTTGGGTAAAGGACGGAAAACGGGTGCTAAGTGGTGGGGGACTACCCCATTGAAGAAATACAAAGGTTAGTCAGTGCTCTCAATCAGGGACTTAAGAGCAGAACTGTGAGAGATGGGTTGATTGCGAGCCAGGAGGGAGAGTATGACGAGTTCTATACAGAGCTATATTATGCTATGCATGACTGCGTTATTACTCTTGCTACTGAACACAACAACCCATTTGCACCGGGCATTGTTTCATCCTTCCCTTACATGGTGAAAGAGGTAGAGGATCTCGAGGCCGTGTTGGTAGGCGTGACACCGCCGGAGGAAGATGAGCCCCAGAGCCCACAAGACACGGACACCACCACTCTAGAACAAACACAGGACAAACCACACACTGAGTGTTCTATCATGTTGATGGACAGCAACCCTGACCCTAAAACTGACAGCAGCAATATAGTGTGGGTAGACGATAGTGGTGCAAGCGAAACACAGTCCCCAGATAGATCTACGTTTGTCAGTCTTAAGAGGGCCCCACAGAAATTCCGTATAGCGAAGGGAGCATAAGAAGCGAGTACAAAGAAAAGGTTCTAATGAACCTGTCGGGAGCCCAGGGGAAGTAGTCAGTGTCCTCGATGCACATACCACTTACAATCCACACCTAAAATACGGGTTAGTTGCCACTTCGGCATGGGTACGTAAGGGTTTCGCCGTCATACATCAGAACAACCAAGTGATAGTGCTCAAAAAGCCCATTCTTATTGAGGAAGATCAAATTGTGGCTAGAGGGAGAGCACTCCCAGTACTACTCCCAAACCACTTGACGGTGTTTGATTCCCCAGGCACTCCACCACTCAATCCTGACGAGTGGTATGAGCCCATGGATTGCCCCACTACTACGCCCCCAACAAGCGAGACTCCCGAGCTCGAGGATGATGACACGTCGGACTCGGGGGGACAAGCTTGACGCCCAACCTCTCATCTTTCTCATAAAACCAACCTGCCTACCTATCACAACATGTACGTTTGTTGTCACCATGCATCTGTGGTTGGCGATGTCACGTACCTAATACATACGTACCCTACTCTACTGAGATAGATCCTGAGAAAGATGAGAGGGCTGAGAGTAAAGGAGATAAAGTGTCGGATAGTAAAGCTTTATGTCCTGTCGTCCGTCCTAGTCCTCACTATCATGAAAACATACATGCCACTGTGTTCCATCGTACGTGTAAGCACAGAGGGGTAAAAGCCATGGAGCGAATGGCTAACTATATGGGAGTAAAGATAGTGGGGAAGGAGTGGAGGGAGCGAATAATGAGATGCGAGTGGTGTTTAAGGAATAAGATAAAGAGAGTACCTCATTTCAAAGACAATCACCATGTGGTAGAATGCCACCCTGGGGTCACATCGTTGGATTTGCATTCCTTTTGTAATTTGATATTAAGTTTTCCCATATATTTAGTATATCAGTATGGTCCGACGATAATTACCTTTATTGATCACGATTACCATTTTGTCATTTATGGATAATCATTGACGTAGGAATTATTTCTAGAAAGTCAGTGAACAGTCATCCATTACGTCGACCATAATCTATTAGTAGTGACGTGTCGCATCGATAGTGTGAAGTATATATTGATTGTATATTCAGTAAAGTTCCGTTCGTATTGGTGGGAAGTACCGAAGGGTTTAAATACTCACCTGTAATCAATCTGCCGGAATTACTGTTCCGACGAACAGTCCGTCAATTGATTAATATAGTCTTAATATGTTATCAGTGTTACCGGATTCATCTCCGTGACACGCCTCTGCATCGCAATTCGCTTTTCGGACATGAAGTTTATTCAGTTTATTACAGGTTTTATCTGTTATACAGCCTTGACTATCAACCACTCATGAGTAAATCCCAAACCCCTAAACTTCTCAACCTTGCGAGCGTACCCACGCTCAAACCAACCGAACGACTTTACCAGGAATGGCGGTTCCAATTCCAATCATTCACTTACGGTGACAGTGCAGAAATGGGAGAAATGGTTGCCTCGATGCTAGAGGAGCTAGACAAAGCAATCGCAAAATTTCCCTACGACCCTGCAATCATGCGTAACGCAGAAGAATGGTCTGACGATTCATCGGAGGATGATTCAGAACCGGAACTCCAGAAAGAGAGATAACAGCCTAAACAAAAAGAAACATCACAGAAAGGTAAATCATCTCTCCTCCTATCGGCAAAGGAGCAGCTGGAAGAAGAAAGCAAAGCCAGAAGAGCACAGACGAGGAAAAAAGAGAGCATCCTCTAAGAGGAAAAAAGCTGACAAGCAGTACGCACAGCGTATGCGAAGATTGGGACTCTATATATAACAAAAACTGTACTAGTACTTTTTGCACCAAATTTATAGTAATTTTGGGAGTTCCTAAGTCAAATTCAACAGAAATGATATCCTGTGAGTTCTGATGACAGGGGAAGTCGAATTCATTGATAATTAAATAATTTTAATCAATAAATCAAACTTTTCATTCAGTTTTTACTTGGACTTTTCAGCCGACATTAATATTAATTTTCCCCTAAAATTCTCAAAATTCTAAGTCAAAAAGCGGACGATCTGGACAGATCCCCGGCGTTGTTTTTGAGTGGGAAAGCCGGGGAACAACATAAACAATCAGAAAATCATATTGGTTTTCAATGATTATTCAAATGTCATTACTAACTTGATATTTGTTCTTTAATAACTAATCCCCACCCAACAAAAAAAAAACTAAGTCAAACAGAATGAATTATATCAATAATACTATATCTGAGGCGTACTGATGCAGCTAATGGCATATCCTCAACTGACATAAGCATCCAATACCCTTGTTCGAGGTCCTCCACCCCCCCGTGTCAGTCTCTCGCCTGATGATCGGGGCCACCGATGGAGATCCTGAGGGCAAGACTGCACTAAGCCGAGGTTATTCCGCAGTCCCAGCAACCTCTTGCAAGACGTCACCGAATGTGCAAGTGCATACACCAAGCGCGGTTGCTAGAGCTGCCTCGAAACCCCACCCATAACAATCTGGTGTCTGCTGGGTCCTGGGCTATCAACCAGCATATGCGGAGTTTAAGATCTTTTACTCGCGCAACGACCCTCCTCCCCATCATCTACCACCAAAGTGTTATGAGTTGGCGTCACAGTTTAACGCCTTGAGGCCATTGGGCTGGAACTCTGTTTAGCAAGTGTGACTAGGTTTTTTCATCGGGATTTCCCTCAAATATGTCACAGTCAACACTCCAAGGCAGATTTACTATATCTGAGGCGTACTGATGCAGCTAATGGCATATCCTCAACGGACATAAGCCTCCAATACCCTTGTTCGAGGTCCTCCACCCCCCCGTGTCAGTCTCTCGCCTGATGATCGGGGCCACCGATGGAGCTCCTGAGTGCAAGACTGCACTAAGCAGAGGTTATTCCGCAGTCCCCGCAACCTCTTGCAAGACGTCACCGAATGTGCAAGTGCATACACCAAGCGCGGTTGCTAGAGCTGCCTCGAAACCCCACCCATAACAATCTGGTGTCTGCTGGGTCCTGGGCTATCAACCAGCATATGCGGAGTTTAAGATCTTTTACGCGCGCAACGACCCTCCTCCCCAGCATCTACCACCAAAGGGTTATGAGTTGGCGTCACAGTTTAACGCCTTGAGGCCATTGGGCTGGAACTCTGTTCAGCAAGTGTGACTAGGTTTTTTCATCGGGATTTCCCTCAAATATGTCACAGTCAACACTCCAAGGCAGATTTTATATCAATAATAATAAGTATTATTTCCACCCCACATTGCCTGAGTATAAAATGAATCCCTAGTCATCTGCCTGTTGCGATCCATCTCAATGATTTGTATCATATTATGATAGTGCATCAAAGCATAGTTGGGTGTATGTGACTTTGCTGGGATGTGTGAGTTGTTGGGAACAGTCGAATTAGCTGAAACGAAAGCATTCAGCTGATCCTGCCCTCCTTCGTTATGCATATTGCCTGGATAAGAACTGGGGATTGTTGTGATGGTTGCATGGTTGTTTGTTGTCATTGGTGGGTGAGGTGTGCGTGGTGGGAGGGATGGTGTTGGGTGGGATGTTGTTGTTGGTCTGATTGTTGACAATGTTGGCGGGTGAGCTGTTATTTGTTTTGACAAGCTTGACAACTTCTCCCACCAAGGCGAACAGCTTATCGATCTTGTCGGAGCTATGCTCTTCAGCCGGCTGGCGATTTTCTTGCTCAGGCTCTTCTGAATCCGGATCACCCACATCCTTCTCACCTAAGACCGGCGAATGCAACGAGAGTAAATCAAACGACAGCAATTTACCTGGTGTAGTATTTTTGGATTTGGCGCCGGTTGGTGTTGCTTATTTTCCCTTGCCATCGGATCCATGTTTCGCTTTCGACTTCGGACCCTTGCCTTTTGGAGTCTTTGGTTTCTGCAGCTGGTAAGAATTTTTTATGTAATAAGAATTGGACAAACAGAACGAAGAACGGATTGAATACCTCAGGCTGACTTTCTTCTACTTCAATCTGTTCCCCGGTGTAGTCTTTGGGCTTCAGGGTGCAGGCTCTTGGCTTCTTTGCATGCACTATTAGAAGGGGGGGCAGCGGCTTGAAATACAGTTGTTGAGAGTTCCCAAGTTTGCTTATCCATTCTCTTCACAGTTTGCATACAAGTGGACTATCATTTGCTTTTCATGTATTGAGATACCTTGTGAATGTAGTAGTATGATTGCTTTTCAGCGTTTCCTTTGCAATGTGGTTGTAATGTGCGCAGGTGTCGGAAAAGGATTATTGGGAGAGCGCGCTCGACTCTCCACAAAAACTCGACCAAGGCTCACGCACTGCGGGGAGTAAAAGGGAGATAACCGACAGTGGCGATTGGGAGGGCGAATTGGATCGTGGGGGGCCTGCGGATTGGGAAGGGCAGCTCGACGATCCTACACCAACTCCTGGTGGTGAGCTTACTCCGTCCGCGCAGCGAACAACTGTCTCTCTCTCCTCTCTCCCTCTTTCTTTCTCTCTTTCTCTTCTTTCTCTCTCTCTCTCTCTTTCTTTCTTCATCTCTCTCTCTCTCTCCCTCTTTCTCCTCTCTCTTTCTTTCTTCATCTCTTCTTTTCTCTCTTCTTAGACAGAGCAAAACTGCCTCGCTTCATGCGGGCGGTAATGTAAAGTCCTCCTCTTCCCTTCTCTCTTCTTCTCGTCTCTCTCTCTCTATCTTTCTCTCTCTCTCTCTCTTTCTCTCTCTTTCTCTCTCTTTCTCTCTCTTTCTCTCTCTCTTACTTGCTATTCTTTTTTTGTTTGTAGTCTATTACTAGCAAGGTCGCTGCCGCGCGTACGCCAACTGGTACCTGGGAGGTTTTGGATTACAAGCTAAGCTCCTTACCCCTCCATGTTTCTCTTGGTTTGCCTGTGGTTCGTGTCGTTCGCCCAAGCAAAAACCTGTGCAAGCATACACATACAAAAAAGGAAGAAAGCGCCTGGTAGGGAGGTGAGGCATGCCAGCAGAGAGAAGTGGCTTGGTATGACTTATGCCAAATTAAGCCATGAAATAAAATCTGTATGTTGTAAAAGATTGAGATGTTATGCTTGGATGAATCCAGTGCATGCTATTCTTGGTCGTGCGGACACTATGTCACAAACATATGATACGCTGAGTGCTTGGGTGCGCGGGCAGTTGCAAAGCATGACAGGACCTAACTTTCAAACACATTATACACATCGTGGCATTCCTGTCTGCAGAGTCATGTGGATGCGTGTGTATGGAATTGGTGAGAAAATAATGCGTACTGCTCATGCATTGATGTTGTCTGGTATGCAATCTACCACACGAGGGTCTTTATAGACCAGAAGGACAAATGGGATCTTGTATATGTCATTTTGATTTTATACTTTGTCGAAGATTGTGAGACTACCGCGGATGGTATTTGGCATTTACAGGATTTGCAGAATTTCCCTTCTATTGCAGAACATGTTAAGTTGAAGTGGAATGAGGCAGTGCAGAATATGGTATGTGGGAGTAGGTGTAAGATAGATGAGCCGCCGAGTGATGGCCTTATATGCTCTGTGATTAAGCAGGATTTTTAGAAGGTGAAATGGGTGAGAGAGGGCAATTATGCAATGTGCAAGGAGTATGGGCAGTTGGCAACAGTACAGAAGAAAGGGTTTGATTCTGATGTGAAGGCGCAGGAGTGGCGGGAACAGAGGCAGGCACACAATAAAGTACATAGGGCAAACAGAGTAGGCAACATGCACATGGAATACACTTCACAACTATGCACCGGCAAGGTCAACACATGCAACATTGACATGACAAAACCTTTCTATCTGCCCAGCTGCAACAGGTCGAACCCGGATATGCGCGGTAAGTATGTAGTTAAGTTACTGGCAGGTGGGGCTACTTCGCATGCGTCAGGCATGAAATTCATTTTGTGTCATTTGCCAGATATCACACACGGCACGAATTCAAACATCACATATTGTATCACTTGTTGCGTGCGGAAGTGTGGGCTCCCAAAACGAATCATTGTCTGCAGGACAGCTGTGTTTGAACTGGGATGGTGGGTCAGAGAATACATAGTTATGATGGCTTTTTTTGTCACCCTATATATGTGGGATGGAAATATCGCATTAACACGCATCGGCTTGTCAAAAATCATTCTCATAATTTGCAGGATCAGGTCTTCTACATAATGCGTAATTGTGGTTGGCGTACCACTTTGTTCACCACAGATATGGCACAGGCTTTGTTCAAACTGCTTATTGGTTTGAAAAAAAATGCGGAAAAATATGTTCTGCTTTGGATTGGTGCAGACTACAACTGGCGCAAGTACTTCAAGCCTTGCGTCAACAAAGGCCTGAAGCATTACGCGCAGCCCCTAGCATATCAATATGATGTGGGGGACGAGCAAACTGGCTACCTTCCTAAGGTTCGCTACAAGGAGTGGGGCCATGCTGAGCCGCAATGGAGGGGGATCAATGACGACGTCAACGGTGCTCCTTTGCGTCCCTACCTCCGCCCCCCTCTTGACAGCCGACCTGAGCCTCTGCCGCGTGACCCTTGGGTCACGGAGGACATCTTGAAAAATACCATGGACTTGGCGCGCAAGTACTGTTCTGATGAAGAACAAAAATGGTTTGCAGCTATTTTGCGTGATGGCCACCTCCTCAATCCTGCCTACTTAGTGTGGGATGGTGAGGAGGTGGAAGGGGGACTTCCGGGTAGGCCTGGTCATTTCTCGTGCCATGACTTAGCGCGTAAGCTCTGGAAAGTCCAAGTTAGAGTGTTGGGCCCTTTGCCAGACAATCTTTGGGGTGTGCCGCAGGACAGACAGGAAAAAATTGACCGTGAGTATTTGTCTTAACAGGAGCGTTTGCGTATGCCCCGCACTGTGTTTGCAAACTTTGGCCCTCTCCAGTTGTGTTTCTGATTTCGCTTTTGATTTCTCTTTCAAACGCATTTATTTCTCTTTGCAATAGTACAATTTGTAATGGTGCAATATGTAATTAAAGTTCATACTTACATAGGTACAGATACACGCAAGTACTCACACACAGACAGACACACATAAATAGTACATACATACACATGCACAAAAATACCAACACACACACACATACACACACAAACACGCTCGCACACACAAAAGCACCAACACACGCACTCACGCCCACGCACACACACACACACACACACACATACACCCACAATACATACATGCAATACATGCATCTAAATGCATCATACATACATACAAAGTCATACATACATACATGCATTTTTGTATTATGTATATACTTAATTTTATAACTATTTATCTTATATAATCAGGTTTTTTGTTCTTGCTCGCTATTTATATTGACGTTTGTGATTGTTGCTGGTTTTCCAGCCAGGCCGCGATGCTCCTCCCTCCCTCCCTCAGTCTCTCTACACAAATTCACTCAGTCTCTCTCTCCTCCCCTACCCCGTCACTCTCTCTTTCTTGTTTTCACCCTTGCATTCCTCTCTCTCTCTCTCTCTTGCTTTTTGTTTGAGAGAGAGAAAGTAGTAGTAGTAGTTGCATTAGGGTTGGATAGTAGTAGTAGTAGTAGTAGTAGTTGGATTAGGGTTAGATAGTAGTCCTTTGGGATGGTCGATTGGGGTGGCGGTTTTACCGAGATATGAGCAACGGCATACTTGAGAATTTCCGTATCAATCACTTTGTCGGTAACTCCATCATCAAAGAGGACCGCGTGTGCTGGGAAACGTTTGGTTTTACGGACAACTGGGGCAGCGGGTGCAGATACCGTTCCTTTGCGAACCGCAGTTTGCCAATTATTCCCGTAAGTTTGTTTCGCCCATCCCTCTCCCCAATTTTAGCCGGAATTTCCATATATATCCCGGACAAATCTTGTCTCTCTTTGATCCTATATTTCTTTTTCGTGACTTTCGCCTCCCCCTGATCCCCACTGGGCTTAGGAGTCATATCTTTCGGGGTAGGAGGTACTAGGGGTGGTGGGTCAGATCTGTCCTCCCTGACTTCCACTGCCTTAGTATCGCCGTTCACTGGATTGGCGTCGTTGAGGGGCGCCTCATGTGGGGGCAATCCGGATGATAGACCCCCGGCTGGGGAAGTGTCTCCCCCAGTCGGAAATATCTCTACCGCGATCTCCCCCGAAGCATTACCTTGACTTTCTGGGTGTTGTAGGGTTCGTTGGGGTTCGGGAGGGGGCAAATGCCATTTCACTGAAAACATCTCTTCAGAGGTGTTTGTCCCTGCTAGAGATTTAGATGCCTCCCTCTTCCCCAAGTTCCAGACATTGAACACGACATCACGAACATTACCGTGTATTTTCCTTGCAACCGGATCATACACCCGATAATATCCGGTATTCCGTTCGTACCCGAGAAATATTACTCTCTTTCCCCTTTCTCCTTTCCCTCTTAGCATCCACTTTCATAAAAGCCATGCACCCGATAGGTCTAAGGTGATGGAGCATGGGTTTACGTTTGTGGATGACCTCGTAGGGGGGATTTCCCTTTGAAGAGTCCATGAGCTATGGGCAAGAGATTACTGAAATACGTCGCGGCTTTCTCTGCTTCCACCCACATAGAGGGTGGAAGTTCGGCGTCGCTAAGGATAGCTCTGGCGGGCCCACCATTGGTTTGGTGGGACCTCTCTACCTTAGCGACGACCTGTTTCTCCCCGGTCGGGGCCTCGAGAAAGACCGGCTGATTTACGGCAACCCACTCTTTGAACTCTTTATACATCCCGTACTCTTGGTCGCAAGTAATAAACTTAACCTTCTTTCCTGAGTGTCTCTCAAAGAAGGCGGTAGCTTTGAGAAAACAAGGAAAAAATTCATTCTTGTGACTCAAATAGTAATCAAGTTCAAAGTTGGACGCTAAGCACTTAACGGTAAATTTATATCGCTTACCATCCCATGATATTGTATTCCACCAACCCTGGATCCCGGGTCGGTGCTCTACGATATGATGGTTCTTTTTGAAGTGTGGTGTCTTTTTTGATCTTATTCCGCAAACACCACTCACACTTTATTATTCGTTCTCTCCACTCTTTCCCCAATCTTTACTCCCATATACTTAGCCATCCTTCCATGGCTTTTACCCCTCTGTGTTTACACATGCGGTGAAATACAGTGGCTTGTATGTTTTCATGGTAGTGGCGACGGAAAACAGGACACAACACTTTGTCATTCTCCTGCTTTGCTCTCTCACCTCTCTCTGTGTCTATCTCAGTAGAATAAGGTACGTAAGTACGAGACACATTACATGGCCAACCACATACACAAGGAATACAATACAATACAATACAATACAATACAATACAAACTCCAGGTACAGACACAAACTGGGAAGTTAAGACTGGACATTGTATGTATGCATGTGAGTCCCCCAAAGTCAGAGATAACCTTTTTTGGAGGCAAAATAAAAAGTTCCTCCAGTAATTTTTTTGCAAGTGGTGGGCAACTCCCTATCTATCTATCTATCTATCTATCTATCTATCTATCTATCTATCTATCTATCTAATCAGTCATCTTGCAACCGTCGCTCGTTCAGGTAACTCTATCTATCTATCTATCTATCTATCTATCTATCTATCTATCTATCTATCTATACGTCTATCTATACATCTATCTATACATCTATCTATGTATCTAACTATCTATCTATCTATCTATCTATCTATCTATCTATCTATCTATCTATCCCTGGAGACGGTCTCTGCCACTGGCAACTCAGCCTAGGGTTCAGATCTAACTATCTCCTACAATGACGATTTTGTGTCCGCCGTTAATCGCGCGCAGCGCAAGGGCTAAACAGGCAACCAACTCCTGACCATGGCTGATGAAGTCGGGGCGTGATGCAAAGGGTTGATGAAGTCGGGGTTGTAGAAGGTAACTCACAACGAGCGTGAACTCCTGAAACCTAGACTTGCTCATGGCATCATCTCCTTAGGGCACACGCTCCTGGGGAGTGTTCTAGTGTTGTCCCGTATAGTTCAAAAGGGCTCGGCTACCTTTCGGCTTGAACTGGGCACAGACACCAACCACAGCGAGACAGTGGTTGGTGTGCAGCTTGGCCGGTGCTGAAAGTTCTTGTCCGGGGGTAGTATAGGGGGCCATGGCTTTTCAAGCTAAGCCACGCCCATAGATTAAACATATCTATCTATTATGGTGGTTTTTCCATAAATTGACTGCTCTCTCTCTCTCGCTTTATCTCTCTCTCTTTCTCTCTCTCTCTCTCTCTCTTGCTTTCCCTTTTTCTCTCTCCCTCTCTCTCTCTCTCTCTCTCTCTCTCTCTCGACGAAGAACAGTATATGTCATGATATACAGGTAAGTTGGCCTTTTGAGAAAGGTGAGAGGACAGTTGTCAAGCTTGTACCCCCGAGCCCGATGAATCATCGGACTCGGGAGCCTCACTTGTTTCAGGAGGGGGGGTGGGTTGAGTGGTTGTTTCCGTGTCGAGGGACGACTGTGTGGTGGGTTCATACCACTCATTGGGGTTGAGGGGTTTGGTCCCTGGGGCGTCAAAAACCGTGAGGTTGTTAGGTAGAGCTCTCCCCCTAGCTACTATCTGTTTCTCCTCGATTCGGATAGGTTTGTTTAGGACGATGACTTGATTGTTTTGATGCACTACGGCAAGCCCTTTTCGCACCCATGCTGAGGTTGCGACTAGCCCATACTTTAGATGTGGGTTATAGGTGGTACGTGAATCAAATACACAGACTTCCTCCCCGTGAGAACCAGAGAGGTTCATTTGAACCTTGCCTTTATACTCAGTCCTAATGCTCCCCTTTGCAATTCTGAACTTCTGTGGGGCCCTCACAAGTTTGACGAATGTGGTTTTGTCCGGGGACTGTGTTTCACTCCCACCACTGTCATCTACCCACACAATACTACTAGCTTTAATGTCGCTGTCTGTCTCATTCCCCATTAACATAACAGCGCATTCAGCATGTGAGTTGTTGTATTGCACTGTGTGTGCTTTGTGTGTTGGTGGTAGTGTCGTCGGTCTGAGAACTATCCGTCGTTTCATCCTCTTCCGGTGGTGTCTTACCCCCCAACACTGCTTCAAGTTCCTCTATCTCTTTTAACATGTAGGGGAAAGAAGAGACAATGCCACGTGCAAACGGGTCTTCGTGTTTGGTGGTCATAGTTATTATGCAATCATGTATCGCATTATACACCTCTGTGTAAAACTCATCGTACTCCCCACTCCTAGTTACGATCTGTCCATCTTTCACTGTCCTATTTTTAAACCCTTGGGCACGGGCATTGAGAAGTCGTTGCAACTCTTCAATGGGGGGAAGTCCCCCACTGCCCAACGCCTGTTTACCCTCTACCGGCCCTACTTTCTCCCGTTCGGAGGTCGTAGGAACGGTTGGCTGGTTGTTTGGGGTTTCTCCCGGCTCTCTTTCAGGTGGGACAGACACAGCACGAGACACAGGATGTGCATGAGCTAGCAACACTGACGTCACAGGTGTGGGATGTGGTACATGAGGTGCGGACAACACACTTAAGGGCTGTGCTTGGGGTGTGGGTTGTGCTTGAGATGTGGACAACGTAGACATAAGAGGTACAAACTGTCCTACCCCTTCACCTACTCCCTCTACTCCCCCTACTCCTATCCCTCTCCTAGGTATGTTCTGTGTAGTAGTGGTAGGTGTAGTGGTAGTAGTAGAGAATGAAGCAGGGTTAGATAGGGACGATTCTCTGTGTGCTGTCTCCATAGGGAGATTTTAGTGAATGAGGTAGTAGGTTCAAGAGTAAGAGCGTCGTAAGGGGGTAGAAGACCTAGGTTCAATATCTCCCTATACTTAGCTAGTATTTCCCCCCTCTTTCTCTCTTGCTCAAGGTGCTTGCCACAGAAACCATGATCTACTAACCTAGCAGCACATTCCCCACCTCTTGCCCCTATTCTCACTGCCCCCAAACTCCACGAGCACCGAATACCAGTGTCAGTTACTGTCGCCTCACACTGCTTACTACTAGTGACATGACAACTATCCTTACGTATCGGTTTGCCGTGGAGGTTGAGGGGTGAGCCACCTACCTCACGTATGTGTATGGGATGCAGCCCTTTCACGAGTACTTTTACGTAACCTGCCCTGGTACGTCTGAGTGCCCAGTTCTCTTCCAGTGGTATGATCTGGTTGAGAGGAGTGGGGTCGCCAGCCATATCAAGGGACGTCAAAAATTTATTCTCGTGAAGGGGTGGGATAGTGGGGCGAGTGTGTGTGGAGGCGTTTTGAATAGATGATGCATGCTTGTCCTCATCGCCCCCTCACACACTCCTCTCCCGTTCACCCTCACCTCTATCTACTGCGTCAGGTGGCACAAATGCGTGTGGCAAAAGCGGTGTGTGGGGTGTAGATGAGAGGGTGGGTTCGTGTGTTTCGTTGTCTCCCTCTTCTTCCTCTCCCTCTCTTCTCATCATCACGATAGCAATATGATGGATGTACCCCACCTCTCCCTCGTACCATTTTGAAGAAGCAGGAAAAGTTGATGGGAGTCATTCCTGAGATCATGAAGACCGATATGATCATGAGGAAGCTCAAACACATGCAACCTTTTAAAAGGTACATCAAAACACCTGGCAAGCTTTACTCCCTGATCAGAGACCTAACCTTGAAGATTTCTTAAAGGTTATAGAGCAACTCGCTCAAGGTCATGTCTCTCAGGGTAAGTTACGTAAGCTATACGGTTCCGGAAGCTCTAAGTCTGACCTTATCACTATCAATTTGGTAGAGCAACTAAGAGCAAAAGGAACCCAAAACTACCTCAGACAAGAACTAGCACTCAAGGAGGGGGAGAGGAAGGCGTGTGTTGGAACTGCCTCTCCCCCGACCATAGCATTGCTTTCTGTCGTCTTCTGACTCTGAGTCTGACCTAGAAGAAGGCTCAAGGTTATCTGGTACACTTGGGTCTTCTTCTTCGTCACTCTCTGAAGAGGAAGAAGAGGAAGAGGAAGGGGACTCAGCATTCAAGCTTATCATCTTCTTCTTAACGAAATCAGATGCTTTCATCTTTCTTCTCTCCTTGCTGCTCTCCTTCTTCTTCTTCTTCTTACTTCTTGTCTCCTCTCTCTTGTCCTGCCTGTCAGTCTTCTCAGACTGCCTGTCTTTATCCTTCTCTCTTACATGTCCTTTATCAGGCACCCTAGCTCGTCTTCTAATAGGACACTTTAAGGGACCGTGCCCATCCTTAGGACAGTCAGTTAGTTGACATTTGACAAAGTGTAGTTAGCTAGCCAAGCACTCACCTCACTGGGTTCCTTTGGGTAAGAGTGATAGACTGCTTCTGGGTCCTCTTCAAACTTTATGAGGTCAAGCCCCCCCATAATGCTTCTTGAGGGCCAAGAAGCAGGCTACCCCATCGGTTCCCCCCTGTCTCAGATTTTGGTCAGTAGGTATGATGGTTAGCGGTTCAGCAGATGCATCTCTATCCTCCTCTTTCTTAACCTTAGCTTCTGCTTTAGCTTCTGCTTCTTCTTGTTCGCCTGTTCCTTCTTCTTCCTCTCCTTTAGGTGATTTAAAGGGTGCTTTGATAGGGGAGTCAGGAGGAATATAAGCAGATAGCGGTTTAGCTAAGGCATGAGTCTGGAAACCCGGTATCAATGATAGGATTTCTGGGTGCGTGACACCTATTATAGATGTAAAGGTGTATTCCCACAGCTCCCATTCTTTCCCATGGTCATACTTAGGCGTTTACAGCCTTATTTTTACTAGGTCAGAGTTATGAGATGCCATATTAGCGTTTCAAAGGGCAGAAGGTAGGAGAAGACCTCGACTACCAGATTCGCTCTCACTATTTCTAGTGAAGCTAGATTAGTAAGTGTTTGTTCGTAATGAACAGTTCGATTAAAATTAGGTGGCAGCCTTCCGCACGTTCCACCCCAGGTGTTTGTTGGCAGCCTTCCGCACGTTCCAACAGTTCACCTGATTTGGTGACAGCCTTCCGCACGTCACCAGTTCGTTTGTTCTGTGGTAGCCTTCCACACACCACGAAAAACGCTGAAAAAAATGAATATGTGAATAAAGTTTATCAGACATTATGTTCACGCTTCAAGGCTTCATAACCTGTTAGACTACCTTAATAAACCGGAGTCAAAACTAAACAGCCAGTGCTATCGTCTGCAGTATAAACTTTAATAGAAGAACGCGCCAAGACAAAAGGGCGGGAACGTATTAGGCCGGACATGACGGAGACTTATGGAGTAGGGGCCGCCCCGGGTCCGGTCGTAGGGAAACTTTTTTTGCATGCAAAGTTTCAAATATTAAAATAATGACGTAGAACACTGTTTAAAGCTGTAATATTGTATTTTAATGCAAAAAAACAATGTTTGAACTATTATTAAGGTGCGTAGATGAGCATGCAGACCATAGCAGATATTATTAGCGGCCTGCACCGGTACTTGCAAAGTGCACGTGCTACATGTTACCTGCTATCAGCGCGTAAGTACAAACGATACAAACACGATTTCGATGCAGATTTAATTGAATTCAGCTTTTGTTGCCACTAATTATTTTTTTCTGGTCCTGGTGGCACCCGCCAGCCACTCGCCAGTACAAGTACGCTAAGCTAGTGACAACATGCAATAATTCAAAGTCCTGCAGTGCCAGTGCAAAGACACAGTGTCAGCATCTCAAGCAGCTACATTTCTAAGGACTTTCAACATGATTGGCCTCATTCAGCTGCTAAAAATAAAAAAAAACCACGCCCACTCACTCATCCTCCTCCAGATCTGATTCATCATCAGATGAAGCCAAGCCACCGCAGTTAATGCATCCTGCGAATTCCTGATCACCTGGACCTAATGGATTTGGATAATTACAATACGCGCACATCCAGTGCGTTGCGGGCTCTTCGTACTCGCTCCCTTCATCATCTTCTGCGTCGCTTTCAGCATATGAGTCTACCTTCGCCGCCTTGGAGCGAGGCTGTCTGGTAGAAGCTGCTGCGGCCGCGCCCGAGGAATTAGAAGCAGTAGGTTTAATTGTAGCAGCCTGCTTGCTAGCTCTCTTCTCCACCCCTTTCTTTCCACTGCTGACGGGCACTTCGCTGTCGGCTGCTGCGCCCTCGGGTGACACACTGTTGGGCTGCTGTGCCATGTGCGCCTGAGCCTTGTTAGTTTCTAGGAGGGCGCTGGTTTTGGGAAATCTCTGTCGCCCTTGCGCAGAGAGCAACATGGCCTGCAGCTCTTCATCACTAGGAAACTCAGCCTCCACTACTGCAGCTGACCGTTTACATGCCTGGTACTCCCTACTCCTCTTGAGCCTCTTGGCATGCTGTTCGGAAACGGTTCTCTCGTCGATACGCTTTCTTGAGTGTCCACCCTGTCTTTGAAACGATCGCGATCCCGCAGACTGACTAGACTGACACCCTGAGTCTGAACATGAACCAGCTGACGTGCTACAGCCATGCATGAATAGAGTGCTGTCGGTTGCTGTTGACGAACATGAGAAATGCTCGGATTCATCATCAACTAGCGTAGTAGTGTCTAGTAGATCACCAGGTGAGTGCTGCACTTCATGCCCACTGTAGCCAGTTAGCCTGCCACAAACAGGAAATACTGCAGGCCCTGATATGTTGGATTCATGTTTTCTATCATAAAAAATCATGTTTGACAGTGTGAGGGCATGAGAAACAAGTGTTGAGCTGATATCCAACTCCATTCTACCAGTGGTATATTATATAATAATATTTCGCATACTTGGAAGCTTTGGCCCTTGCAAGCCTTATTGCTGCCGCGCTAGGCACTGCCAGCGGCTTCACAGGGGTCGGGGAAGACATGCCAGCATGCCTGTGGTCGTGGAGCAACGTGTTTTCATTTAAAAAAAAGAAAAACATGAGACCTTTTCAAAGTGCAGCACTTTTACTTTTTCCCGATAGAACTAGGTCCAAAAAACTTGACAGACGCCCTAGATGTCATAAATCAAACGTCATATAGCATCATATCATATCAACCTTACCGAGGGCGTCTGTCAAACAGCACAGAAGACAAGTAGTGGCCTTGAAGACGACGAGAGTGCACCCCTGTACATTGGAAAAAAAGGGAATCCACACTGGAAAAGTGGCATTTCAGCCACTTTTTCCACCTCCGACCGGTGTGTCTTTTGTTCAAGTCGAATTTCCCTCCAACACTCACTTAGTGAATTGAGAAATGAGTTCTGGAAAGCCCAAAGGTGACGATTCAGTAGACAAGCATGTTGTCTCGAGCATGCAAAATTTTCGGGTGGAGAGGGACGATCAGGGGCAACGCATTTTTTTGAAAACCAACGGCGAACCGAATTGGAAAAACTTGCAGGATTGCATTATCCCCCCAGAAGTTACTGCAAAGTATTGGAATTTTCCTTCCCCCAAGGCAGAGGCCAAGGCATGGCACAGTGTACCAGATAACGTCGTACACACGTACGTTCCTTCTGGGAAAACATTTGTTCTGGCCTCCAAGAACGAGATCTTTCAAGATCTGCCGTCTGCAAGAGGGCGCAGAGTTCGAAGGGGCAAAGCACCTGCAGCAAACACTGCGCTATCTGCAGAAGAGCCTGAAGCTGCAAGCCCTTCTTCTAAGTCGCCTCCAAAAAAGAAGCAACGCAAACCGGTTGGCAAATCAATGATACATACATATGCCATGCACATACATGACATTGTCTGCAGGCGGCACAGAAAAAGAGAAAACAAACCAAGCGCGCCTTGGCAAACGAGATGGCAGATCAAGCTGCTAACAATAACAGCAAACAAGCCGAGGGGTAGTAATTGAATTTCTTTTTTTTGCTTTCTTCTTCTTCATCTTCTCCTCCTCCTCACTGCAGCTGCTAGTTTTACTACAACTATATACATTCTTCTTTTTTTTCTTCTTCTTCCTCCTTCTCCTTCTCCTTCTTCTTCTTCTTCTTCTTCTTCTTCTTCTTCTTCTTCTTCTTCTTCTTCTTCTTCTTCTTTCTTCTTCTTCATCTTCTTCTCCTCCTCCTCCTCCCTCTACTACTACTAATACTACTACTACTACTACTGCTACTGCTGCTACTACTACTACCACCACTACTAATACTACTACTACTACTCTTCTTCTTCTTCTTCTTCTTCTTCTTCTTCCTCCTCCTCCTCCTCCTCCCTCTACTACTACCAATACTACTACTACTACTGCTACTGCTGCTACTACTACCACTACTACTCTTCTTCTTCTTCTTCTTCTTCTTCTTCTTCTTCTTCTCCTCCAGACCTCCTCCTCCTCCTCCTCCTCCTCCTACTACTACTACTACTACTACTAGTAACTACTAATGCAGCTGATAGTATTGCTACAACTATGCTTCTTTTTTTTCTTCTTCTCCTTCTTCTCTTCCTTCTTCTCCTCCTCCTTCTTCTCCTCCTTCTTCTTCTTCTCCTTCTTCTTCTTCTCCTTCTTCTTCTTCTCAAGAGCCCGGCTGCGGCAGAAGGCAACGCCGACCCCAATGACAGGTTTACTACTTTGATTTGCATTGCAATATTATTATTTAATGTTCTGACAGCGAGTCGAAGCACAACGGCCGCGAGGAGGAAAGGACTGAGCTGACGGCGGAACAGCAGCTGCAGTTGCAGAAGGACTTGCAGAACATCAGCAAGTTTTCCGAAGCTGCCAAGTCAGGTCTGCTGCAACAGAACGCAGTCCTGCGTCTCAATGAAGAAGATGTGCCGCCGCCTCCCCCCGCGCGTAAAGATGTGCCGCCGCCTCCCCCCGCGGGTAAAGATGTGCCGCCGCCTTCCCCCGCGCGTGAAGATGTGTCGCCGCCCCTCACCGGCGCGCCTAAACAGCCCAGGCGCATACTTCAGCTCGTAGTCAATCCGAAGCCAGCCTTGAAGTATTGGGCAATCCCCAACACCAAGAAGTACTACGTTAAGTTCGCGCAGGATGCCTCGCAAGAGGAAAAGTTGAATTGCAGAAAGGGTACGTGCTGTTTTCATGAATGGTACAATAAAGCAGTGCTATGTGATGATAGGCTTCTCTTAGCGTTCACGGACCCCATGACCAATGCTGTCATTTATTTTTCGCTGCTCATCAAGCAGTACTGGAGTGATCTGGGATTAGAGATAGGGGTACTTTTTTTTTTCTAGATTGTGCACGCATTCCTTCACTGCTTGTGGACTGGTAGTCGCTGGATTGCTGGCTCACGACCCGAGGCCCTAGTAGTAGTGCAGAGAGGTTGGCGTGCTTGGGGTACTTACTGGCGTAGCTGTGATAGAAAGCTGTAATAATGCTTGCACTGCTGCAGGCCTGGTCGCTGGTTGGAGAAGAAGCAAGCGACTGAAGATACCTTCACGATGGGTCGACGTGCAGTTATGCTTGCGCGCCAGGTGGAGGAAATCACGGCGGAGGGTGTGTTTGAACCATCTGTTGAGTTTGTTTTCTGCGAGGAGGGAGACATAGATCCGATCGCGACCACCAAGGACTGGAATGTCCATCCTGGCAACGTTTCTGACGAGTATGTGAAGAAGTTTATCTCTGCTGCGTTTGAGCCCCATCTGTTTGCTGGTAACAATGCTTGGCCTTCGGATGTTCCACTTCCGAAGGCTGTCTGGCTGCGGCAAGAGAAGTGCAGCCCTTCGCGCAAGACTAGTGCAGCGGACAGCGCATCCCCTGCCATCTCCCCCGGGTAAGTTCATTTCTTCAATCAAATATTAATGCATAATTTTTTTATGCAGTTCCGCGAGGCCCAAGCGGAGCGCCACGCTTCCAAAGTGGAAGTGGGGGCTGTTAGACATGCGAACCATCGCTGGCGACGAATGCAAGGAGTTGGGTGCGGATTGCGTGAAGGTTTATGCAATGCCCATCAATGGGGGCAAGCTTGGAGATTTCATTGGTTCCAGTGGCCCCCGCTTGAACGGGTTTGACGGGGATCACAATCCACGGTTGGAATTTTTCGGCGAAGAGTTCGACGAGGTCACGGATCCCGAACAGTTCAAAATCATTGCAGCGAACCCCGGCACCCACACGTTGAGGCTCAAGCGCAAGATATGGAAGCTGAACATGAACAAGCGCGAGCAAATTTTAGCAGGAAACATTCCTGCTTCTCAAGGAGGCGGCTTGATTGATCATGCTGCAGAATTTTCAGGAGAGAATGTGGTCTTCACCATGCCGACGAAAAAAGAGGGGGGGAAGTTCCCATTCCGGTACTGGTTGCAGATTTTTGCATCGGCATGTTCCCATTGACCGATTACGGGCCGGGATTTTGGAAGAACCATCCTGCGGGAAAGCAACCGGTGTCAATCCCCGTCGGTGTGGATGCGGTACGTTTCTGTTGAGTGTAGTAGTAATATGTGTGAGCACTTTTCTTTTTGAATGCAGGATGGGAAACTGAAATGGTTGGATGTGGGTCCTCCAGCACATCCCAAGCCAAGCCCAGCGAATCCGAAGCCAACCACAGCGACTCCGAAACCAACCAAGCCTAGCAAGAAGGGTGGCGGAGGCAACTCGCACCACAAGCCTGGCTGCAAGTGTCCTCCCTGTGCCTTCATGCGTGCCATGGAAGCCGACGTGATGGAAGTAAAGTCGCCGCCTGTCCCGACGCCTGCGTCGACGCACAAGCCGACGCCTGCAGCAAAGAAGCCAGAAAAGAAGCAACCGCAGCAGAAAAAGTCTAAGCCAGAGACGGAGTCGGAGGAGGAGGAGGAGGAGGAGGAGGAGGAGCCGAAGCCTGCGAAGGGTCGCAAGGGCCGCAAGCAGCGCAAGGGCCACAAGCAGCGCAAGGGCCACAAGCAGCGCAAGGGCAGCCAGCAGCCGCAGCGAGTGCAGCGTCATGGGCAAGGATGTAAGTGCGCCGAATGCTTTGCGCATGGTGAGGGCTGTGAATGCCCTGATTGCGAGGTAAATGAAGTCGAGCCCAAGCATGGTGAAGGATGTAAGTGTTTCAAATGCGCTCCGAAGCGCGCTTCCTTTCGTTATCAGCATGCACCCACGTGCAGGTGCCTTGTCTGCCTCCAGCACGGTGACGGGTGTGCGTGCCCGCGGTGCAGAGGGGCATTTCCTGCCATGCCTCATCCTGCTAACTGCAGGTGCTATGTGTGCTACCAGCCCCACGGTGCTGGAAATAATGCTCTTTCAGCTTTTCTAGCAACGCAATCGCAGCAAACCACCAATTTTATCAGCTTCCTTGCTAATGGGCGGGTGTAAAATTCTATAGCATGATTAACTTAGGTTGCTGCAGACAAAGCCTTTCTATTACCTGCCAAGTGGCAGAAGTTCCAGATTTATCTGGAAAACTTTGTTTTTCTCATTTAAAGTTTCTTTTTGTGTGTTTTAATGCAGTATTTGCATATAATTATGCATAGTAATTCATACTACAATTACATCAACTTACGCATTTAGTTATACAGGTGCGGACTGCGGGTTGCTGAGATGCAATTCCAGTAGATGCTCTCTGTGGTCATCTACTGGAATTGAACCTCACTTTTTCACTTTTTGTGCGTTTTAATGCAGTATTTGCATATAATTATGCATAGTAATTCATATTACATCAACTTACCCATTTAGTTATACAGGTCCGGACTGCGGGTTGACTTAATATTTTTGCATGTGAGCACGATGAGATTGCAAGCTCTAACTAGCATTCAAAGTAGTAATATTAAGAAAAAAGCAATTATATTACTTAATAATCAATTAATATTAACATTTAAGATCATCCGGCACAACTGCACATAGTGCAGCAGTCTCTACAACCTACGACCAACCGGCCCCTACTCCATAAGTCTCCGTCATACGTAATGGCTCTAACGACACGCATTACATATGCAGGCCCGTACTGTCTAACCTAATTAATATATTGTATTAATAGGTCTAACAGATAGCCCGTAAAGCCTAGAGCGTCATGGTAGGCTGAGCGCAGGCGGTGATATTACTGACAAAGAATAGACGTTTTGAGATGGATGTGTTAATGTTGTCGTATGCGTGTTGCGTGTTTCGCTTGTTTTATGGCAATATTATACATACATTCACTTATTACTATGCTCAGTACCCCAATGCGTTATGTGTTGACTCATTATGTCTCTTTTATCATTTATCTTACATTTTTGCTTGTAGTGCATGATTTTATCTGCATGTTGTTATTCTTTTGCTTATTTTTTGACTTAACGTTAAGTGAGTAGTTCAGACTAGCTACATGCACTATTTCAGTTTGCGTTTATAGTTAGAGCATAACTAGTCATTAGAGAGCATGCAGAACTAATGAAGATAGAATTGATAATTGTGAGCGGCTTATGTAATGATTATGATTATGGTCATAGAGCTCGGGGGGTGTGTGATAGCGTGAGCAATCTGGTAAGCGTGAGAGCTAGTGACTGAATGTGGAGAGCGTCTAATGTGTCTTTGTCATCATGTTCTTTTGTGTTGTTTCATTCTTTTTCTTTTCTTATACATACGAGGAGATGACGAATGAGGGAGTTGATCGGCCCTTGGGCTGCCCTTTCTGATCCTCACACCAATTTTTTCTTTTAAGTTAGCAATCATAGTAATCTTACATTCAAGTGTGTACTGTTTGGTTTTGTTACACTGTCTGATATATCCGAAGTCTGCTATGTCTTTTTGTCCTTCGTGGCCCGGCGCGTCCTGAAGGGATGGCTCTACCGATACGCATCCTACAGACCGGCCGGGTCATACTGAATCGGTCCGTTACCGTATTAATACAATCTATAAGTCTAACATACAGTATTATTAATAATACAATCTATTGGTCTAACAATATATGATTGATTTTGCGTCGTTTGTTGCTTTTTGCTTCATATGCTAATCATATTTAAATATATGTGTTACTTGAACATATTGCTGACTTATCATCCGAGCCGTCCTAGAGCCATGAACAACAATAATAATTCTAATGAGATTATCCATAGATTTGAAATCCATTTTCTTAACTTCGCCGTTATGAAATTTGGATTTCGGGGGGTGCGTTATTCTCATAGAATTATTAATTCAGTTTTAGTCAAGTAGTAGTAATAATAATTTTATCCTAAGTTAGACGGATGCAATCAATTACCTTTTTGTCACTACTACTTAATTTCAGTCCTGAACTCAGCTTAGTATTTCCATACTATTAAGTAATTCATCTGAAAATTATTTATCTGGAATTTCATGTTTTGAATAGTGACGTGTACTTTCAGTTTTGGGTATAATAGTGACGTGTCACTTTTCCTTCCTTTCACAAAGGGCAATCACTGATTAAAGATTGTCTCTGCATTCATATTTGTCTCGTCATTAATACTGTGACCGGACACTTGGCTTCACCGCCAAGAACTCTACTAACCTCTGTATGGAACGCAAAGCATGAACTGCTTAAAGGTTTTTTCTAGGCTTTTTTATTAGCGTTTTCATATATTTTTTCATGCAAAAACAGGCATTTTAGTGGTATATACAACTGCGCGATCAAGGTATATTAGTCTACCGGTGACGCCTGGGAGACGTTAAACCTGCTTCCTATACCCCTGTTGAATCCACTTACTAAGCTAACGGAATGCCTGGATCCACAGTAAGCTCTACGTCTGAAATCTATACTCGCATCCTGATCGATCTCGAGCAGAAAAACTTAGTCCCGGAAATGTGCTAGAGATAAAATTTTCTTTCGCTGATTTTTCTTCCGGATTGAGTGGATGTTGAAAAGATGCTGAACTTCTCAATACTTTTCTCAATACTCCGAAATTCTGTTGGTATAGTCATTACTAGTACTGATAATTACTAGTTAAGTAGCGACATACGGAATTTCGAATTGCCACAGTCTGAGTACGATTCAACTTTCAACTCAACATCTGAGACCTCCATTCAATAAGTAG
>WBZZ01000009.1:325000-392500 GCA_019918135.1 Paulinella micropora
GTCGTGATAGGGGGTTTGGCTTTACGCCGGAGCACTGAGCAGCTGGCCCCCTGCAGTCCCCCCGGGATAGATAGATGGATAGATAGATAGATTGATAGATTGATAGATAGATAGACAGATAGATAGATAGATAGATAGATAGATGGATGGATGGATAGATAGATACCTTAGATAGATAGATATGTTTGGTCTATCAGCTCTGCATATCCGAAGACATAGGCATCCATTCCACCCCGCCACCAGTTGGTGGCTGGGCAGTGGGCTGGAGATGGGCACTAGGCCCCGGAAACGTGCAGTCTGAACCCTCCCTGGCTGGAGGGCTCAGACTGGTTCCAGATGCCCCGCCAAGGCTCGGACCCGAGGGGTACACCAACCCTCGAGCTTCATCCAAGGCGACCACTTTCGCGGCAGCCGGACTATACCTTAAGATCTCCCTGCTTATGTGCCTACCCGCACACAGGAACATCCCACTCCCCTCTAGTCTCTGAACCTTTCCCATTTGCCAGGCTACCTCTGGACAGCGGCGACGGATGACTACCGGGTCCGCTTAGCAGAGCAGCGGTAGTCAACCGATTAGGAGCAGTGCGCGAGGTAGCCTCACAAGAAGGGACTTGGCTGCAATTTACCGATTATTCCCTGCGTGGCCATATCCTTCGAGTTTTTACCATCCGACGAGCGTTACCTCGCCTGCTGCACCTTGCGGTTTCCCGCAGGCCGCGGTATCGAAGGCTCTTATGGCTTTCCCGAACAGTTTGAGAGTGTATCAAGGGCCCACGAAGGGAAGTCATCAGCCCTGGCCAGTCACGCTGCACCGCTGCGCCAAATCCGAAACACAGCTGGTGCAGGGCTGTAGGGGGGTGTGGATGTGCGAGCAAGAAATTGCTTAAGACCTGCCCGCGTGCCTAGCAGATAGATAGTCGTTATAGGGGTTTGGTTTTAGGCCGGAGCACTGAGCAGCTGGCCCCCTGCATCCCCCCGGGGATAGATAGACAGATTAGATAGATAGATAGATAGATAGATAGATAGATAGATAGATCCCCTTTCCCCCTACTTCCCCACTCTCCGCTCGCTTTCTGGCTGGCTGGTGTGCGGCAGACCAGCAGGCGGGCGAAGTGTTTGATGCGCTGTTCGCGTTCGGCGGAGGTGTTGGCGGGGAAGGGGCAGCGTTCCAGCGGGAGTGGCCAGCCTTGGGGTCCGAACCGCACCTGCGGCGCAGCACCGCCCGCACAGCACATACTCAGCTGGGCAGGTCGGCATCCGCGCGGGTGTGGCACAGAGGAGAGCAGTGGCGGCGGCACGGCGTGGGATGTGTGTGAGGGCGCACCTGGCGGAAGCACAGCACGGCGTCTTGCTCGGGGCAGAACATCGGCGGCGGGTCCTCCAGCGGCGCCGAGCGCGTCAGCAGCGCGGGCGGAGCCAGTGTCAAGAGCCTGCCTCAGGTGCCACAGCAAGCAGAGCCAGCCAAGGCCCGCCAACAAAAACAAGTCAGGTGTGCGATATGTGGGCCGGCCGGGGGTGAGAAGGGGGGGGGGGGCGGGCGGCGGGGGGGGGGGGGGGGGGGGGGGGCGGGCGGCGGGGGTGGGGCGAACCACTCGGGCTCGATGGCAGTAACTCCTTTGAGGAATGTGCGGCCCGGCTCGCCGCTCGCGGTGTGCGGCTTGCCGATCCACTGCTCCTGGAATACCAACTGCACCCCGCACACCAACACACATGTACACACGCCACACACACCAAGCTCGCACCCGACTGCGCAGCTAGCGCGCTCGCAGGTGAGAAGGAGCCAGAGGCAATGAAGAGCAAGCAGGAAGACAGGGTGGAGAGTGGAAAGTGAAGACCCATTCTGGGTGCGCACGGTAGGGCGCCAGCACCGACTGCACACGCGCACATACAGACACGTCCACAGCCGGTATGCGCTATGGCACAGATATATGCCCACAGCCAAGCATGGCGCGGCCTCTCAAGGCATGGCACGTGCGGCTGCTCGAGCCGACGCAAGCTCACAAGCTCGTAGCAACGCAGATCGAGCTGTTCGAAGCTGCAGGTACCATGCTAGGTGTGCTGGCTCGAATGATGCACTGTGTGCTGGTGCTGTCTGTTGGCAAGCGCTGGGGCAGCGGCAGGCGAGGGTTACGGCGGCATGTATGAAGACGGGCTCGGGTGGGCCGTCTACGGCCAGCTGATAGGCGCCTTTCAGGCTGATGCGCGCGCCCCCGCACTGCCCCGCAACGCCGGCCCGCGCATTCTGTCCACAAACAACCCAACGCATATTCTCCTCCTTGCGCAGCTGACAAATACACAAGGGCCAACCCGTGACAGTTTCTGACTGCAGATCTCAGGCTGGTTCGAGCGCGGGGCAAGGCAGGTGTGAATGGCAGGGCAGCGTTGGAGTTGGAGATGGTAAGGGAGGGGGGGGAAGGGAGGACCTCTGCCTGTTGTAGCTGCTGCTCCAGGCTCTGCTGCAGCTGGAGCGGCATGCGGCGCGCGACCTGACCGCAGTACACGCACAACAACCTCCTGCCTGTCCTCTGCCTACTCGTTCTATCTTTGTTTTTGTCCTGTGTCATCTTCCTGGTTTCGTCTAATACCTCTCCTTCTTTCCTTCCCTTGCATTTTGCCTTCCTTTATTATTTGTTCCTTTGTTTTTTTTATTTTCTTCCTTTCTCTCTCTCTCCTTCCTGTTTTTTCGCGTGTTCTCACGACTAGCTATCGCTGGTGGTTGGTTGCGGTCGCTGCGGTGTTCGCGGGGTGTGTGCGCGACCTGGTCCACCAGCCCCGCCGTCAGCACCTGACGCAGCAGCCGCAACTAGCCCACACACACAGCACAACACACAGCACACCCAGACATCCACACCCAACAGAGCCCAGAACGGACACAGCACAGCATGAGGTGCCCCGGCTGGGCTGGCGGGGCGGGGCTACTGGGCTGCTACCTGTTCCGGCGAGGGCGGTGCACGCAGCAGCACGCGTATATCTCCACGCCAACGCGAAGCACTGTCCTCCACCTCGCCTTCCCGCGACTTCTGCGGGCGCGGCGGCTGCTGCCCACCGGCGGCCGTGTTGGGCGCGTTGGGCGTGTTGGGCTGCTGCAGCTGCGCCAGCGCACGCGCCGCTTCCCCGTCCAGCCGGCACACGATAGCAGCCAGCTGCCCCACCTACCCAGCAAACACATGCGCCCCATCCACTCCTCCCAAGAAAGGCGCAGAGCCACAGTACAAAGCTACATAGTGGTAGCATTTGCGGTACACACAGAACCAGAGATAGAGAGCAGCCATAAAAGCGGAAAGGGGGATTGTTTTGCAAAGGGCAGCTTCCCCCATCTTTAGATTTGCTCTTTCACTGCGCTGTGCTCTCTCTGACTGCCAGCTGCGTCTGTCTCCGGTGGGCGTCGCGGTGACCAGTTGCAAACCCTAGCCCTAACTTCAATCAAGGTGACCAGTTGCATGCACTCCTGCATGGCGCGTTCCCGCAGCCCGAGCCGCGTGCACAGCTTCTTTCTTGCAGCTTTCTCCTTGCGTTGTCTGTTGCGCGCTGGCTGGCGGTAGGGGGCCTGGCAGGCGGCATATGCGCCCAGCAGCCGCAGCAGCGTTAGCAGGTCACTGGTCGGGTCTGCGAACTGCGCCAAGCTTGCCGCGCGCCCTTGCGCCGCCTGCCCCGCGCTGCTGGCCTCACCCTCCTCCCCTTGCGGCGGCGGCTGGGCGGGCTGCGAGGAGGTCGCTTGGCCCTCCGTCAAATGCGGCACGCTCAGTGCAGCCACCTGCCAACACCACAGATGCACACACACACACACACACATACACACACACACACACACACAGACACACACAGGTAGAGCTGCTGCAGGAGGCGTGTGGATGGTGTGTGGGCTAGGTTACGAGCGCGAGCACGTAGGGCAGACAGCCTCCTTGGTGGCCCAGCACCAGCATCTTGGCAAAGCGCGGAGACAACGGGAACAGAGCCAGCTTCTCCCCTGCCCAACCACCACCCACAGTAACAACAGCCCAGACACGGCCAAGCTGGTGGCAACTTGTGGTAGGCTACAGGTTAGTGTGTGGACGAGCTACTGGGCGGCATGGGCAGGCAGGGCAGGCAGAGTTGGGCAGCACCTAGACTGGAGATGGCCTGGGAGTCCGGCTGCAGTGCGCCCAGCAGCAACAGGTGCTGCAGCGCACGTCGCACTGCGTCCGGCGCCGGCGGCGTGGGGAAGGGAAAGCTACACACCACCGCAAAAGCCACGCACTTCACCACAGCACGCACGTCTGTCTTGCGTTACAAGATTGAGTATGCCGCATACACAGGCAGAAATATGTATGCAACATCAATAAATGGACCACTTGAGGCAAGTATGTACGCATGAATGGCACACGTATGTTGCAGCCTCCGCATACGTTTGCACCTTACCCTCATTTTGGGTGAAATAATATGTGAACACATATGCGACAGCAGGGCACATGTACGAGCGGACGCCTTGAGCAAGGCGTTTGCTCAAGGCCAGGAGGTGCAGACCGTTCTATGTCTTGGATGTGCATGCTCTTCATGGACAACACCGTGCCTATCTCCAGAGCAGCAGCAGCCTTGTGGCCGGCAAAACTTGCCCTGGCTATCTTGCTCTCTTGCTCTGCTCGGGCTGTGCTTGCGTGCGCTGCGTGCGGGCGGGAGCAAGCTGGACCTTCGATGGGGGCGCGCAGGATCTCAGGCTCGCTGTGGAGTGGGAACTGTCGGTCGAAGCAGGCGGAGGAGTAGAGCCGGTAGCAGTGCCCGGGCCCAACCTGCCAGCAATTGCCACGCCAGCCCATTCACTGGCCTGCCAACACGCCTCCTAGCTAGAGCCTGCACTACTACTGGCCATCCACACAGCTTACCGCCTTTACTGGGCATGCCAAACGAGAGAGAGAGAGAGAGAGAGAGAGAGAGAGAGAAGAGAGAGAGAGAGCAAGGGAGAAGGAGCTTTGCAAGAAAACACTCGGGTGGCGATGTATGTGCGCTGGGGACGGGCTGGGACTGCGTGTGCGCGGAGAGGCGACTATGCAAGGTGCAGCGCAAACGGCGCGAGCTTGCTTACCCGGCCGGCACGACCGGTGCGCTGCGCGGCGGAGGCCTGGCTGATCCAGCCCACGCGAAACGCCACCGCGCCCGTGCGCGCATGCCACACTTTCTGCTTCTCACGCCCAGCATCCACCACGTAGCTAAGCCACAACACCACGCACATAGACACACACACACACACGCAACAGACTTCACCACGTAGCTAAGCCACAACACCACGCACATAGACACACACACACACACACGCAACAGACAATTCACACTGCGCGACCGTGCAACACACGCACACACTATGCTCTTCCAGGTGAAGGAAAAAGGCCAGCAGCATGCAAGAGAAAAGTAAAACAATAGAGGAGGGGGGGGGGGGGGGATGGAAAGACGTGGTGCAACCTGGAGCAGGAAGCAAACACGTGAAGTGTCAATGGTAGACAAGGCAGGGCAAGAGCAAAAGCGAAGGCATCCCGGGCAAGCAAGGTTTACCGGATGCCAGGAATGGTTAGGGAAGTCTCGGCCACGTTGGTCGCTACCACAATCAGCCGTTCCTCTTCCTCTTCTCCCGCGCCATCATCATGATCGCCCTCTTCGTAAGCATCGTCCTTGTCCTTCTTTCCACAAACTTGCTCCGTTTTCTGCTTGTGTGTGTGTTTTCCGGCTTTGCTTATGCCTTTGTCTTTGCCTTTGTCTTTGCCTAGGCCTTTGGTTGCTCGGGGCTTGGTAGCAAACACCTACAAGCAGTCAGCAGTACGCAGTCGGGCACACACGCGCACACAGTACGCAGTCGGGCACACGCGCGCACACAGTACGCAGTCGGGCACACACGCACACACACACACACACACATACACACATACATACATACATACATACATACATACATACATACATACATAGATAGTACGTACATGCATACAAACAAACAAACATACATACATACATACATACATACATACATACATACGCACATACATACGGACATACATACATACATACATACATACATACACACATACTTAGCATATATGTCAGGAAATATATATATATTTAACGAAAATAGAAAAACATATGCAGCAAGTGTAACGTTTGATATTCTGAATCCACTATGATTGATGATATAAGTATAATTTTGCGTACACACATACGTCATCATTCACCCACATTGCACGTGCACATGCCTACATGTACATATGCTAGGCAGCTAGGGTAGCGCGCGGCTGGTGGAGCAGGCGCAATCGGGGAGGGCAATCAGTCAGGTCTGGCTGGTCAGGTCAATCAGTCAGGTCTGGCTGGCCGTGCGGGTGGCGCGGGGCAGTGTCAGGTGTGAGCTGGTCGTGCTGGTCGGACGGCCGGCACGGGGTGAGCGGGGACGGCGTGCGGAGGGCGGCGACCTGCATCTGCTGCTCCGGGGACAGGAGTGAGTAGAGCGGCAGCACGCGTGCTCGGGGGATGGCGCGCACCTCGGGCCTGCTCACCTAGTCAGCGCCAGCATAGCCCGTGGCGCGTTCACAGCAAACGTCTGAGACCGATTGTATGGTGGCGTGTGATGTGCTACCTGTATGCATGTTCACAAACTTTGCATCCCCTTTCCCCCATCCATGTCTGTGTCTTTGCTCTCTTGGTTTCTTGGTTTCCTCTCTCTCTCTCTCTCTCTTGTGTTTCCTGTCTCTCTGGTTCATGCCTACCTTTTCCAGCAAGATCTCTATCCTGTTCTGCGCGGTGTTTGGTCTGCTCGTTGCGGTGGGCTCTTCTGCAGCGTCCATGTTCTCTTCTTCCAGCGCGGTCTGGTACTCGCCCTCCTCGTCCTGGCCCAGTCCTTGTCCAGCCCTACCCACCTGCCCAGCCTCCACCTCTGCTGCGCCTTCCTTGGTGGCGCCCTGCTCGTCCTCCTGTTCGTCGTCCGACAGCACGAAGTCCTCCTCCTCCTCGGCCTGCTCCTCCTGCCCGCCTGCTCCAGCGGGTGCCTGCTGCGGCGCCGTGCCGTCTGTTAGCGTCATGGCCTGCTGTCTGATACCTGCTGTGCTGACCGAACGCTCGCCTGGATGATCTGCTGCCGCCGCCGCCGCCGCCGCCGTCTCCGCGCGGCGCTTCGCCTGACCCAGCACAAGCAGCAGGCAGCACAGGCAGCCAGGTCGGACAAGGCCAGCAGTGTGGGCCATAGGACATGCGAGGACAGGGCAGGGCAGGCTATAGACAGGGCGCAAAGAGAGAGGAGACCTGTCGCTGGCGGGCGGCCAGGATGGCGGCGCGGAGCCGCTGCACGGCCCAGTCGATCTCCTGCTTGCCCGTCAAAAACAAGAGCACGCCGCCCGCGGGAAGCCGCGTGTGAATCTTGAGCACCTGCAGCCAAAAAACCCTTGCGACAGAAAACGGCAGATGCGGAAGCAAAAGAAAGTGTGGAGAGTCGAGAAATGAGGGTGAGAAAGGAGGGCGGGACGTAGAGGAAGAAACGGAGATATTCTAAGAGATCGGTGAATTTATACGTTAGTCCTGTGCCTTTCCCCCCCCCCCCCCTTCCCACAAACACAAATATACAATTTTTTGTGTTTAATCTCTCATATATAAATGAATCCAGATTGACAGGTTTCTAGTAAGCAGCTGACGACTTTGCACACAGGCCGTGCCCGCGGATGACTAAGACTGCAATTGCACAAGTTCCAGCCAGGAAAATCAGCACAACTCAAATAGAAGGGGCACGCGTGTATGTGTTTGCCTTTTCTATGGCGCAGTCGACGTAGTCCTCGAAGGCGGTTTTGCGCGCGAAGTGCACCGTGACGGGAAACTGCCGCCCCTCCACCTGGCCGCCACAGCAGCAACAGGCTCAAAGGACAGCACACTTTTGTCTTCAATCATAGATGTAGTGTTGCTAAAGTAGATAGATAGATAGATAGATAGATGGATAGATAGATAGATAGATATGTTTAATGTTTAATCTATGGGCGTGGCTGAGCTTGAAAAGCCATGGCCTCCTATACTACCCCCGGACAAGAACTTTCAGCACCGGCCAAGCTGCACACCAACCACTGTCTCGCTGTGGTTGGTGTCTGTGCCCAGTTCAAGCCGAAAGGTAGCCGAGCCCTTTTGAACTATACGGGGATAGATAGATAGATAGATAGATAGATAGATAGATAGATAGATAGATAGATAGATAGATATGTTTGGTCTGTCAGCGCTGCATATCCGAGGACATAGGCATCCATTCCACCCCGCCTCCAGTTGGAGGCTGGGCAGCGGGCTGTAGGTGGGCACTGGGCCACCCTTCCCTGGCTGGACGGGCGGCCTAGTGAATCCAGACACGTACAGGAGCACGTGTCCCCCCAGGCTTGCCCCGGGGCCCGCCTTTCGCGGGGGCCGGACTATATCTTTAAGACCTGCCTGCTAATGTGCCTACCAGCACACAGGGAAATTCCACTCCCGCTTAGTCTCTGAACCTTTCCCATTTGTCAGGACACCACTGGGTAGTGGCGACGGAGGACTACCGGGCCAGCTGCAGTGCTGACAGAAGTGGGCCGACGTCGAGAGTAGTGGCCATTTGCCATAACCACGGTCACTAAACCTCACGTCGGAACACAAGTCAGTCCAAGGCAGCTAACCAAGCAGGTAGACCGAGTAGGAGCCATGCGCGGGGTCGGCCTGACAAGAAGGGACTTGGCTGCGCATTGCCCAATCCTTTGAGTTTTTACCACCCTTACATCCCCTGCTGCACCTCGGTTTCCTGGAGGCCGCGGTATCAAAGGCTCTTAGGAGTCATCAGCCCTGGCCAGTCACGCTGCACCAGCTGTCTCCACCACGAGCAACATTGCGCTCTAAACAGCTGGTGCAGGTCTGTAAGGGGGGTTGGTTTTAGGCCGAGCACTGAGCGCTGGCCCCCTACATCCCCCCGGATAGATAGATAGATAGATAGATAGATAGATAGATAGACAGGCTGCAGCGCCTCATGCTATTGCACAAATGGCAGGGGCCATACACACCAAGCCGCGAGCTGCCCCTGTCGTGGGGCGCGAGGGGAGTAGGAGAGGGGGGAGCGGGGGGGGGGGGGGGGGGGGGGGGGGGGGGGGGGGGGGGGGGGGGGGGGGAAGGACGGGAAGGAGGCCGGGGAAAGACGCAATCAAGGGGCACAGCGTGCGGTGGCTGTTCTTTCCTTCTCATCGCCATCCGGCCGTAAACCTCCCACCAGCCCCCATCCCCTCCGCCCAACACACAGACACACACACACAAACACACACACACAGGCACACACACACGCACGCACAAACCTAATCCTACAAAATTAACAGATGGGCTGACCTCGACGAGGGGCGGGGGTGTGCCAGGAAAGAGGAGAGCGTTCTGTAAAAAGTCATGTACGCGCAGGGTGGCCGACATGACCAGCAGCTTAAGAGGGTAGACGCGCTGTGCGCTTGCGCCCTCCTCCTCCTCCTGCTGCTGCTGCCAGAGCTTGCGGCGCAGCGGCACCACGCGCGACAGCAGGCCGATCAAGAGGTCAGTGTTCAGCCCCTGCACACACAGCCGACAGCGCTTCCACACCCACTCACACTCCAAGGGGGTGGCAACCATAACAAAAACACATCCAGAAAAAGGACTACAAGAACAAATTTATATCTGAACACGACGAACGGGTATAGATCGGATCAGACTGCACATATGGCCGCATGAGACAGGCTGTGTGAACGGCCAGGGCTGATAGGGATGGCAAGGGCGGGGTGTGCAGGGGGCAGGGCAGGCTGACCCGTTCGTGCGCCTCGTCTAGCACCACCACGCTGTAGCGCGACAAGAGCACGTTGCGCTGCAGCTCCCTGGCCACACACATCACACAGCCAGTCGCTGAAGCAGAAAACAATGCAGTGAACGAAGCGATCGATCCATGAATTGAGCTGACTTGAAACTACATGTGATTCACATGTAGTGGCATAAAAGTAATGAGCAATTATATATGAGTAATAAAAACAAGAGAAGCTATTGAAAAATCCACCGTCTGCAGGCATTAAGGGAGGGATATTGTCGAGATGTAGCGCATGGCAGGCATGGACAAAAACTCGGCCTTGCGCCATGGATATTCCACGTGGCTGTGCTCGTCATTGAAGAGAAAACTTGACCGGATGGACCCATGCCAACGGTCTACGGCTGAATTGCGGGCGTAGTGCGGGAAGTGGCTTGCGGCGGACCTGAGCAGGACGCCCTCGGTCATGAAGCAGATGCGCGTGTGCGACGAGGCGGTGGCGTCGAAGCGCACTTGGTGCGCCACCAGCGGCGACGCGCCCTCGCCCGTCTCCAAGTTCAGCTCGTACCTGCCCGCAGCAACCAACCACCGGCACACATGGAATCTGCCGCACTGTGTGTCTGGCAGTCACCAGCGAGGGAGGAGGCGGGGGCACAGCTGGCAGCAGCACAAGCAGCAGCAGCAGCAGGGCGGGGCGGACCGAACGCGCTGCGCCGTGCTGATGGCCGCCACGCGCCGCGGCTCCTGCAGCCAGCACAACAGACACTGCGTCCCAGCTCGCCAGTCCATTTGTGCAGCCACCAGCAAACAGAGCGGCGAGTGTGGCAAGAGCGCGGCCGCCAGTGCGCGCAGCAGGGCGAGCGGCCAGTGTACCGTGACGGCGATAAGGCCCGGCCGGGGCCCGCCCGGCAAGGAGTAGCCCGCCTCGAACAGGAACTGCGGCACCTGTGCCACAGCACACACGCACAGCAAAACTAGCAACGGACAACACGAACCCCGCCCAGCGCAGCTTGCGGGCAGCAAGAGGGAAGGGCGGCAGTGCCTGCGTAGTCTTGCCGGAACCGGTCGGCCCGCACACGATCACCACGTCGTGCTGCTGCACCGCCTCCATCAGCTGCTGCTCCGCCCCGATGATGGGCAGTGCAGAACGCACCGCCTCCACCTCCGCCAAACGACTCACCCGCACAAAAGTGGCCCCGCCCTGCCGCGCGCCTGCAGCGTGGCCGTCCGCATTGCTAGCCGAAACGCTGTCGACCTGCCGTCGAGGGAGGAGACAAGGCCAAGCAGCACACCAAGAAAAGAAAGAAGAAGAAGAAGAAGAAGAAGAAGAAGAAGAAGAAGAAGAAGAAGAAGAAGAAGAAGAAGAAGAGATATACGTTGTGTAAATTGAAAGGATGCAGGAAACATTCGTACACACTTATAAATACAAGCAACAAGCAAACAAGCAAACAAAAAACACACACATGTAAACGCACGTTTGTGTTGTGTGCATGAGCTTCAATTTTATTTATATGTAAATCTACTTAATGCATCGAGAATCCCTCGTCGTTCTCTTAGGTGCCGTTCCATCGTTCATATACGAGTTAGAAAACACACACCCCTCGTCTCTGTTCCGCCTCCGTAGTAAATAAAATTCGTGGCGTAGTTCCAAGGGACAGACAATCATGACAGAGGTGGGAAAGGCAGCGACCGCGAGGTGCGCGTCGATGCGCCGGCCCGCAGTGGCGCCGGCCGCCAGCTCCGGGAAAATGTGCGCGAAGTTTTGCGGAATGAGTATGGGAGCTTTGGGCTCATTCTGAAGATTGGAATGTAGGGCAGTTGTGTCTTTCTCCTCCTCCTCAAACTTGTACTCGACCTCACCTCCACCTGCTTCTTCGTCATCGTCTTCCTCATTTCCTTCTTCCTTACCTTCTTCCTGATCTCCTTCCTCTTCCTTATTCTTCTCTTCCCCATCTTCCTCTTCATCTTTCTCCTCTTCATCATCCTTACTTGCTGAATCATCTTCTTGATCTACTTCTTCTTCACGGCCTTGTGCTGCTGTCTTCTTTTGTTTCTGTTTCTTGCCGAAGTGTCCCGCTGCCAATTCTGCCAAACTCATGCTCTCTGATTGTGCCACACCGTCCTCCTTGTCCCCTGCACTCTCCTCGTCCTCCTCCTCCTCGTTTTCCTCCTTCACTGTCCCCTTCGCTTTGCCCTTGGCTTTCTGTTTTGCTTGCTGCTCCACTTCCTGCTCCGCTTCCCCGTCGCCGGTGTGGGGCCTGGTCGGGCTGCTCTGAAGGTTGAAGATAACTATACGCCGCCGCTTGCCGGGGCGACTGCTCACCTGCGCACCCAAGCATCACACAGCGCTGTCAGCACATCAGTCCTGACGCAGCGGCCGCAATCATGCAAGCAGTAATCTGGTGCAGCCGTGCATTGGGACGCAAGCATTCGCAAGCAAATCGAGCGAGGGAGGGCGCAGGTGAGAAGGAGGAGGAAAGAGAGCGCAAGAAGCCAAGGAGAGAGGGCGAAGTGTTGAGATGAGACCTGCAGGAGTTTGCCTTGATAAGGGGTGGCGACGGCCGCAGGGGGTTGCTGGTCCTCGTCACCGGCCTTACCCTCCACCTGCTGCCCCTCCTCCTCCGATGATTCACTATCTTTCCTCCACCTCTTCCCTTTCTTTTTCTGTTTCTTTCCTCCGCCGATGTCGAGCATATCTGCCAAAAATGCACGTGAGTGATGCGCGGCCAGGGTCGCCTGCACACAAATACGTGTTGCAAGGAACACCAAGCATGTCTGCTCTACCTCCCAGTTCTGATCGCTGTTCCTCGCGCTCACATTCACGAGCTTTTCTTCTTTGCCCGCTGGCCTTGGTCGCTTGCTGCCCTTCTTTGCCTTGCCAGGATCGCCTTCTGGTTCATCTGTGCCAGAAAAGTACAGGAGATTAATTCAGGGCAAAGTAGAGCACCACAATCTGAAGTTCTGGTTGGAGTGTCTAGTGCTGAGAGGCGACCGAAGGTGGCGAGCCCTGCGCGCTCTTCTAAAAAGCTCTGCCGGAGCCGATCCCTCAGACTCTACACCAACATATCCAAAAATTCTATTTCCCAGCGAATGCAAACAAGATAAATTTTCGTTTTTGTTGGTGGTTGTGGTGCAGGTTGTGGTGGTTGTCCTTGTTGTTGTTGTTGTTGTTGTTGTTGTTGTTGTTGTTGTTTTGTTGTTGTCGTCGTCGTCGTCGTCGTCGTTGTTGTTGTTGTTGTTGTTGTCGTTGTGGTCGTCGACTTCGTCGTCGTTGTTCTTGTTGTTGTTTTGTTGTTATTGTTCTTGTTGTCATCGTCGTCGTCGTTGTCGTCGTTGTTATTGTTGTTATTGTTGTTGTCGTCGTCGTCGTTGTTGTTGTTGTTGTTGTTGTCGTTGTTGTTGTTGTTGTTGTTGTTTTTGTTGCCGTCGTCGTCGTCATCGTCGTCGTCATCGTCCTCGTCGTCGTCCTCGTCGTTTTGTTGTTCTCGTAGTCGTGGTCCTCGTTTTTGTTATTGTCGTTGTTGTTGTTGTTGCATTTATGATCGGTGGCTCCACCATATGCATACATGCGTACAGGGAATCTTCACTTGCCCATCGCGATAGGTTGCTGTTGTTCTTGTTGTTGTTCTTGTTGGTTGTTGTTATTCTTGCTATTGCTCGTTGTTTCCAGTTTGTACCTGCTTTTTGCCTAGCGCGGAGCTGCAGGACATCAACTACAAGTGAATAGAAAAGCAACATGATGGAAGCAATCAGACTGTTAAAGGAAGACCTTCCGCTGGCTGTCCGAAATGCTTTGTGACCTAGCCCCCACAAAATACATTTCTTTTGAGTAGAAGGAGAGAGACGAGGGTGAGGCAAGGGGTTGTGAAAGGATTTGCAAGTGGACGAACTCGATCTCTGATAGCCAGCGCTGCCTTTCTTCCGTCTGTTTCTTGCGCTCGACGATCTTGGTTTGCTTCTTCTCTTGCTTACGGGTCAGCTGTGCAAGGACCAAGAAAGCACTCAGGAATGTTTCAAGTTGTGATCGCCACGTGAGAAGCAGACTCCACGATGCAAGCAGGGCTGTAGTCTTACTTTGGGGCATTTAGCTTTATCCGCTTTCTCCTTCTTCTCCCGCTCCTTCTCTTTCTTGCTCTTTGGTTTCTTTCTAGGCCCTGCCAATACTGCACCCTTTCTGAGAGCAGCAACAAGGATAGAGATTTAATCTAATGCAAGAGACAGTGACGCCTTCATCAAGTAGTAACATATGTAGAATGGTGCGAAATCGCAGTGGAAAGTTGTGCAAGACAGAAGACAATTTATTTTCTTTCTGTGTACCCGAGCTGTTTAAGAAGAGCAGGAGAGAGAATGGAAGCGGATGGTCGAGACATGCTAACGACAGACGCTCTTCCCAGGAAGAGGATCTAAAGACTCGAACAGGTACAGAGATGCGTGGAGAACCCAACCCTCGGAATTCTAGGAATATCTCTAATAGCCTAGCCTAGCCTAGTAGTAGTAGTAGTAGTAGTAGTAGTAGTAGTAGTAGTAGTAGTAGTAGTAGTAGTAGTAGTAGTAGTGGTGGTGGTGGTGGTGGTAGTAGTAGTAGTAGTAGTAGTAGTAGTAGTAGTAGTAGTAGTAGTAGTAGTAGTAGTAGTAGTAGTAGTAGTACTAGTAGTAGTAGTAATAGTAGTAGTAGTAGTAGTAGTAGTAGTAGTAGTAGCAGCAGCAGCAGCAGCAGCAGCAGTAGTAGTAGTAGTAGTAGTAGTAGTAGTAGTAGTAGTAGCAGTAGTGGTAGCAGCAGCAGCAGAAGTAGTAGCAGCAGCAGCAGCAGTAGCAGCAGCAGCAGCAGCAGCAGTAGTAGTAGTAGTAGTAGTAGTAGTAGTAGTAGTAGTAGTAGTTGTAGTAGTAGTTAGTAGTAGTAGTAGTAGTAGTAGTAGTAGTAGTAGTAGTTAGTAGTAGTTTTGTTTTACTATATTTTTGTTTTAGTCTCATATTTACTGTATACCTTATTATCTTTATTATTACTTTAATGACCATTAATATTTTAATAATAATTATCATTTTTAATAATTATGATTATTTTTGATAATATGATTAGGGTCACCAACTCGTTAAATCGATAGCTCTTGAGCTAACGATTTGTATGATGACCAGAAGTTACAAACTTCATTAAATCGAAGGCCTAGTCCTAGTAGTAGCAGTAGTAATAGTAGTAGTAGTAGTAGTAGTAGTAGTAGTAGTAGTAGTTGTAGTAGTAGTGTAGTATAGTAGTAGTAGTAGTAGTAGTAGTAGTAGTAGTAGTAGTAGTAGTAGTAGTAGTAGTAGTAGTAGTAGTAGTAGTAGTAGTAGTAGTAGTAGTAGTAGTAGTAGTAGTAGTAGTAATCATGCAGGTACACAGCACAGAACATAAAAATAATCCAATCCACACCATATTCCATATCTACAAAAGACCACTCTCACAATCCTACGACGGCGCTTTCTTCCAGGAGCTCCAAAACCACATGCAAGGTACCCTCTCTGCCTCCCCACACACTAGCATCACGATTGTTGGTGACCTCAACCTTGACTCTTGCGCCCTACCAAACAGGTATTTGACTTCCTTGCTGTCAATAACCTCTTCACCACAATCAAAAATCCCACCCTCAAAGCAAAGAGCCATAGATTGCTTGATGTTATCTTAACAACACTCAGCTGCGATATCACATCTGATGTTTTACCTACATGCATCTCTGACCACCACCCCATCTACGCTATCTTTCACACCTCGCACATAAGAAAAATAATAATAAAACCCTAAGTAATAAGAGATATGAAGATAAGAAGGAAATAATAACAGAAGAAATAATTAATGAACTTAAGCAAGTTCTTGACCCAGAACTAAATAACGATACGCCTAATGATTATATAAATAAGATACATACAGTTATAAAGACAGTGGTAGAAAATTATCAAAAACATATAAAGAAACGAAAATGGAAACCATGGTGCAATAATGAAACTAGAGCTATGATTAAGAAGCAAAGAGAACTGTATGAAATAAAAATAGCATGCCCACTTAAAAGTAATAGGATTAAGTATAATTAGAAATAATAAAACTAATAGAGAGATTAAGAAAGCTAAGAAAGCTTATATGACTGCCCTAATGGAAAAACTAAGTCACGACCCAAAAAAACGTATGAATGCGTTGAGAAAATTGATCCCACAGACACAAGGTCTGAAGACGTCGCCCACCAAGCTCCGCGTAGATGATAAGGTTATTACCGACCCCAAGGTATTGCCAATGAACTCAACAGATACTACACGACGGTCGGCTCCAAGGTCAGTGCCCAAATCCCCCAAGAACACAAAGTCAGAGAAGAGGAAATAGACCTAACACAGCGACAAGCACCACACAAACCATCTTAAATCACATCCAAAACCTCAAAGGCCCAGGACGGTGTGCTTGCTCTGGTTATCGATCTATCGAAAGCTTATGACACCATCGATCATGAAACACTCATCCATAAACTACGAAATAATATAAATTTTAGCGATAACACCACTACCTTTTTCAAATCATACCTCACAAAACGATACCAAACCGTATTTACCCGATATGCTCGTTCCTACCCACGCAAGATCACACATGGGATCCCGCAAGGTAGCACACTCTCAACAACGCTCTTCATTCTATACATCAACGATATTATACTCTCACTAACACACGGGAAAGTCTTTGCATATGCAGATGACACCACACTCATCATGGCTGCTAAGAATAAAGAGCAACTCCAAGAACAAGCACAAACTGATACAACTAACCTTGTCCGTTACTTCCACAGACATAACCTAGTACCCAACCCCACCGAAACCCCCTACAACATCTTCCACAAGCATGAACAGAAGGTGCAGCTCGACTTGACTATCGACGCCAAGAGGCTCCAACAAGAACGAAAGGTAAAAGTATTAGGTACAATCATCCAAAGCAATCTGTCCTTCCGTGAACATATACAATCTATTGTGTTCCGCCTTCAACCGTTTGTCCAAATGTTTCGCTATGTGAACAGCCTACTTCCCACCCATATCCTCCTCCAACTTTACTGTGCACATGTATACCCCCAACTTATGTATTGTATCTCTATATGGGGATCTGATGAATACAACACCATTATACATCCACTTATTATAATCCAAAAACGTATAGTCCGTCTGATCTGCCTCAAATCATGGAGAACACCTACCAAACCACTTTTTGCCAAACTACGCCTACTCAACATACTTAACATGTATAAATGTAGCGTATGCATGGATGCACACTCCCTTATTTACCCAGCCTTCAAGGCTTTCCTACCCCTCCACTACAACAATATCCGACCAATTACAGCTGTTCATAACTACAACACTAGGCGATCATCAAAGAAATACATATACAACGACTCTAAGACTGGTCAGTACAGCAGAGCCGCACAAGCACAATGGGATAAGCTGCCAGAACATCTGAGAGACATCTCATACAAAGCTGAATTCGAAAATGAACTCAAGGCGTATCTCTTACAGCTGCAGCAATCATGATACTGCCTACGGGCCTAAAGAGGGCGTTGGACACCTCATCATCAGATGATACCTGAGTGTGGGACAAGTTCAGCGTTGATCACATCCTAAGCCGGAGTGTGGTTATCCAAACCCCCTTGGGGAGTCACCTCGTGTCTTCCAGCTTTTGTGAGCGCCACCGTTATATATACAACTGACTAGGACTATAATACCGTCAACATATATATATACATATATATGTATATATATATATATTATTTATATATTTATATATTTATATATTTATATATTTATATATTTATATATTACCATATTATAACTATACATATTTACCTCAACCTTTTTTTTTTTTTTAACTTCATATATATATGTATATATATATTATATATAATATATATATTACCTTTTTATGTCATTTCATTTTTTTATTTTATTTTTATTTTATTTTTAATACTTTCAATCTATTTTTATTTTATTTTAATATGTTTAATGACTTAATTTTGATTATTATTAATAGTTTGAGAAGTAGGTCACCATCTAGTTAAATCAATAGCTCTTGAGCTAACGATTTGTATGGATGACTAGAAGTTAAATTTAACTTCATTAAATCGAAGGCCTAGGCCTAGTAGTAGTGGTAGTAGTAGTAGTAGTAGTAGTAGTAGTAGTAGTAATAGTAGTAATAGTAGTAGTAGTAGTAGTGGTAGTAGTATTAGTAATAATAATAATAATAATAATAATAATAGTAGTAGTAGTAGTAGTAGTAGTATATATATATATATTTATACATGTACATATACATATATACATATATAATATTATATTATATCTATACATATTTACCTCCACTTTTTTTTTTTTTAATACAATAAGCAAGGTTTAATGAGAAAGAGACGAAAGAAAAATAAAGAAGAGCCTAATTCAAATGAATTCTGGTTCCAAGGAACGACAGTACAAGCTCATAAGGAAATCTGGAACTAAGGTTCAACATAAAGCTCCTGGAAAGAGTAAAATGGATGAGAAAGGAAAGAGAAAAAAGAAAGAAGGAAAGTAAGGAAAAAAGAGAAAAAGAAAAAAAAGGAAAAGGATAGAGAACGAAGAAAAAGGAAACAAAAGAGAAAAAAAAAAACAAAAAACAAAAGAAAAAAGAAACAAAAAAAAAACAACAAAAAAACAAAAAGACAACAGCAGAGGCAGCGACAAACACCAAAAGCAAACACAAACAAACAAACACAAAGCGAGACAGGGGCAAAGGAGACAAACTGAACTAGAAGGCAAGGGCAGAAGGCGACGGCAGAGGTAAGACCAATGGGCGCAAGTGAAATCCATTGACAGTCAGTGAGACAGCCCTTAAGGAAACTGCAGCACCTAACGCAATTCACTCGCACCCGGAGGCTATCGTAGCCAGGAGGGTGGTGTGCAGAGCGTAGTAAGGCTCGACGTGGCGTACTCGCGACGCGATTGTGCCGAGTGCTGCAAGATCCATAAGGACCAGCCCAAGCCTGGCAACCTCATAGACATGCAGCCTCAAGCTAGTCTTCTTTTTTTTTTTTTTTTTTTTTTTTTTTTTTTTTATTAACTCCCTATATAGATATGTATATGTAATATATATATAATATATATATTACCTTCTATGTCATTTCATTTTTTACTTTCATTTTCTCCTTTATTTTATTTTATTTTATTTTATTTTTAATACTCAATCTATTTTTATTTTATTTTATTTAATATTTTTAATAATTTAATTTTCGTTATTATTAATAATTTGAGAAGTAGGTCACCATCTAGTTAAATCAATAGCTCTTGAGCTAACGATTTGTATGGATGACCAGAAGTTAAGTTAAATTAACTTCATTAAATCGAAGGCCTAGGCCTAGTAGTAGTAGAGTTAAATCAATAGCTCTTGAGCTAACGATTTGTATGGATGACCAGAAGTTAAGTCTTAAGTTAAATTAACTTCATTAAATCGAAGGCCTAGGCCTAGTAGCAGTAGTAGTAGTAGTAGTAGTAGTAGTAGTAGTAGTAGTAGTAGTATAGTAGTAGTAGTAGTAGTAGTAGTAGTAGTAGTAGTAGTAGTAGTAGTAGTAGTAGTAGTAGTAGTAGTAGTAGTAGTAGTAGTAGTAGTAGTAGTAGTAGTAGTAGTAGTAGTAGTAGTAGTAGTAGTAGTAGTAGTAGTAGTAGTAGTAGTAGTAGTAGTAGTAGTAGTAGTAGTAGTAGTAGTAGTACTTTAATATTTACTTTAATATTTTGATAATTTCTCATTACCTTTAATAACTTGAGACGTAGGTCACCATCTAGTTAAATCAATAGCTCTTGAGCTAACGATTTGTATGGACCAGAGGTTAAATTGTTAACTTCATTAAACCGAAGGCCTAGGCCTAGTAGTAGTAGTAGTAGTACTAGTAATAGCTCTTGAGCTAACGATTTGTATGGATGACCAGAGGTTAAATTTTTTAACTTCATTCAACGAGATATTTAAGCGCGCTTTGCTGCGCTGTGCGTACCTGTATTTATGTGCGTACCTGTATTTAAAAGTAATTCATAAGTACCTGTAGAAAAATATATGTAGAAAAAAATATATTATATTATTTCATATGTTAGAGTCTCCGGGATCCCATCTTCAGCTTTCATCCTCGAGCTCATTCCCTATCTCCCATCCCCCATCCCCCATCGATCGCGACCATCTCCCATCGATATCCCTCATCTCAGAGGCTGCCTTTGTAAAAACACCACACTGGAATGGTGAGGGGGCGCGGGGGGGCAACAATGTCGGGCGAAAAGTGCAGGGCTCAATTGATATAGTCAAAAAGTGCTACCCCTGAAAAGCAGAAAAAACTGTGACCGGTGGCTGGGTGTTTTAGTGTCCACCTTACTGTAAAAATTTACTGTAACGAAACGAAAAAACGTAAAAGTATAGAAGAAATACAATATTGTCACTGTGGTACAAAGTCCTGATACTACACCACCTCTCGATCGCGATCGGAACAAAAGTGCCAGGGGGGAGGCGGGGGGGGGGGTGGTGGTACTTGCATTCGTTTTCTGTTGAGCCTAGGTAAAAAAATACCACCCAACCAACAGCAGGCCCAGCAGTGCCACCCTCACCAACAGCAATGTCACCCCAACCAAAAAATTTCGACTGTATCAATTGAGCTAGGGTAAAAAAAGTGCCACCCCTCCAAGGTCTGACACTTTTGTCCCGATGTTACTGTATCCCACTGCAAGCAGCGCAGTACCACACTGGTCCCCAGTGATGCCAGCCGCGCAGTAACTATTTCGCAACCTCAGACAGGAACATAACAAGTGTCTAAATTTCGGAAATGATATGATCTTAAAGATTATATTTCGACAAACATATTTGTTGCGTTAGCGCTGATACTGTGATAATACATGATTGCAGTATAAACTGTAACTTTTGTGACGATACAGCCGTTCCTGTCTAAAATACACAAAGAAACTCTTGAAATAAGTCATCTTCAGCACTTTACATAATCCTAACTAAATGAAATTATTTTTGAGAATATCTAGAATAAGTTGTGACTTGGTCCCGCAAATAAAAGAAATGATTTACGCTTATAGTGTTCTAATCACTTTCGCAAGTTCCTCGAACACAAGAAGATCAATTCTTGTTTCGAGTGTTCTTTTATTTCATCACTTGTTTCTAGTGAGTCAAATATCAAATGATGTCCCCGGCGAGTCAAGAGTAACGAAACGTAGGTCGGCAGCTTCAGCTGCGTCAGCACGAGCATTATCGTCCATTATGACAGCAGCAAGTGCAGCTGTTGTGATCACCCCAGTCACCGGCTGCATTCCAACGACTGGCACAGCGTTATCATTTCCTAGGGCGCCATGTCCCCTACAGTCGTTCTTGGCTGGGGCACCGAGCGCCTCGAGTGAATCCTCTTCTTCTTTGTCAAGTGGAGATACCTCCTCCTCCATGCATTCGTCTGGGTCAGCCTTGCTTGTGCAACCAATTACTTCACCAGTCGCAGGAGCAATGTGCGTGGCAAGTACGCCACCTGCGGCAGCTGTGGGAACAGGGTTGGTCCCTTCAGGCCGTCATGAAATCACCGCACCCGTTGCGGCAGGGACCGCTTTGGGCACGACTGGCTCGCCTGTGATGATGGATGGAATTTTCTCTTGCTAGGCTCGACCAGCGATAGTCCTGCCCAGGGCTTTTGCGACTTCATTCATTGCTTCAGTATTGCAGTGACCAGACATTCGATGCACAATCATCGCTGGTATTGTTTGTTTGGAGCTACTGCTTAAAGTACATAGAGCTAGGTGGCGTTTAGGGGTAGCGTTGGTTGCGAAAAGAGACAGTGCATTGCTCCCCCCGTTGTCGGCGTGTCGTCTCTCGGGGACATGTTGACTGTTGAAATCCAAGGCTGGTCTGTAAAATTGTCAGCTCTGTAGATGCGACTAGCTGTCATTCGCCCCCTGGCCAAAACGTTTGGTCGCCATGCCTCAATGAACTTGATGTGCTTATTCATCATGACTACTTGCACATTCTGAAACAGAAAAGAGTAGCCTCATGTACTGCAAAGCGCCAGGCGAAACCAAGTTGTCTAGGGGGATTCAGAGATGAGTGATTTGGGTAATTCCAGCCAGTTTTGTTGTCCCATGCAAGTGACTGTATGTATATAGCCTGTTGCTGTAGAATCGAACTTGATTTGGCTGTTGTTGACTCCACCAACTACTGTTTGTTTCATGCGTAGGTCGGAGCAGTCAACGGAGTAATGAATCACCATACGGTTGCTTCCGGAGTCGAAGATGGTGTGAACCGGTGGAAACAAGGATGGGGTCAAGATTTCATCTTCATCTTCCGTGTTGAGTACAGTAGCATCTGTTATTTGCCTGCCCTTTATCAACAGTTGCGTTGTCCAGTAGAAACTTGTTTGCCATCATCTGTTGATATCAATCACCCGTTGTGTTATATCCATAGAGTTTATCTGGGAACGTAAAGGGCTGTGACGCATCCTTGTACTCTATGCACATAGGTAGTTCGAGTGGTTCGCTGTCGTTGCTTATTTGCAATGCATCGTATTCCTCTTGGTCTTCGTCGATCATCATTGTGGTGAAGGACCTGACAAGGAAGTTGTCATCAAAGCGAGCTCGTTGTCGAATGTCGGCTGCTGCAGTATAGATGGTACGGCTGGATTTGTCTGGCTCGTACTGCGGTTAGCTGGCGAGACTGCCTAGGATCTCTCTAACATCACCAATACCGTATTTATTTAGTAGGGTCGATACCACTTCGCCTGTCTTTTCAGTTAGCTCGTAACGCATCATCCGATGATATGCAAAGTCCGCAAATCTGCCATTTATTCAGCCAATTCCACAGCCGGGCATAATTTTTTGATGCAGTTTGTTACGTAGCAGTTCGTTGACAGGTGAAGACGCGAAGAGACAGAAGCGGCGGTGGGCGCCTCGGTCTTTCTTCTGACAGGTAGTGTTGCAGTATTTGACCCAATTACATCCACTGCATAGTTTGTGCGGCTGAGTTGCAGTCTCCGTCTTGTCGCAGAATTCGCATGAGGCCGGAGGTACCGGTGCGTCGGAATGTAAACCAATCAGTAACATGCCAGTGTCATGGTATAGGTCGCAGTTGCGACACATCGGTGACGCTTTGCCATCCTTCGGGCCAACTGTTAAACTTCTTGTGTGTAATCCATCTCGACCCGTTTCGCGTGCCTGTAGCAAAAGTGGACGTCGGTGACGTGGAACCACGGAGCGCCAGGTATGATAAAGTGCGATTGAGATGTCGATAGGATTACGTCTGTGTACGGAGAGATTTGTATTTCGACTCTGCATCTGTTTGCAGGTCGAACTGGAGAGCGGATGGCGCGTTGACCTCCTTGCATGTGTGGGCGGTCCAGCGTATGTACCTTCTGTTCGCTGACCCAGTCCAATTAAGGAACAGTAGCCATGAGCGTCTCGTTCGGAAACCATGGGTCTTCTCTTTGATAGATGTAGTTCCTCGGTGCTTCCACTCTCCATTCCGGGCGGCCAGTGACGGGGTGGAACCGGGAAGCCTGCTGCTTTACCGACCTTGCGGTAAAGTTTAGTCAGGAAGACCCAAACATTGAGTTTAGTTCGAAAGTCGTTTTCGTCCAGCTGTTGATAACGCGAGAGCGATTCCCATGGCAAGTTGGGTGGCCGAAGCGAAGGGTCGGTGATGTAGTCGGTATGCATGTTGACTACTACACGGGCGTCTAAACTTGAGGTAGCGGTCACGGGTTCAGGTGCAGCAGCGGAGACGTTAGAGTGAGCCGAAGTGACGGGGGGTTGAGGCTCGACGTTGACATTTTGCGGGGATGGTACAGTTGGCGGCCCCCCTGGGGATGGCTGCATGGAGATTTTCATCTCCTCTTGTACTGACCCGTCATTGTCGAAATCCTCATCCTCATCGCACATGAGATTGCACCAGTCATCTTCTACATCAGATGTAGACTCCGCCGGGTCGGAGGTTTCAATTTCTTGAGCAAAACGGACTGTGTTACCCCTCCGGTTACGCGTTGGGTTTTGTGCACGGCGGTCTCCTCGGGATGATGTGCTCGGTGACGGTGAGCGGCTTCTCGACCTTGCGCGATTTAGCGAGCGACCACGAGTAGCGTCGGGGCGTCGTCCACGAGTACATTCTGCCCCAGAGTGTGTAGGGGACTTGCCGTTTTGTTGCTTGCACTGTGCGTCAACATGTACGCCAGCAATCACTGCGGAGATGATTCTTGTTGTTGCAGTTGAAACATCTGCGAAGTGACGTCGGCGATAGTGATTGGCGTGTGTCTTGTACGTAGAGGGTTGTGTTGGGAGACTTCTCATCAACATGGTTCAGGGACATTGAATCTAAGTTGTCGGTAAGCTTGTTTGCTTGTACCAGTAGCTTAGGTTGTTCACAGAACTGTGGGTATGTAGGCTTAGCAGCGGGTCCGGTCTTGCTATAGTACAGGCTATTCGGTGCCTCTGATATGTTGAGATGGGTAGCTTGCTTGATCCGTTTTAATTACTGGTTTGCTCCGGGCTTCGCCCGGAGTTAACTGCAGTTAAAGTTCCGAGGAGACGTTTCGCTTTTTACGGTAACCCGGTTGGCACGGCGTAGCCGTGCCGGCGGAGCCGGCACGTGTTTCCTCCGGTGTCTGGTTAGGCCTAGGTTGGAAAGTTGGGAAGATCGACAGACGTGTCAGAGAAGCCATCTTTAATGCCTACTGTTACAAAGAAACTCAGAGTTGGTTGCATTGTTTCGACTCTGGCAGCCTATCATGTCCAAAATAATGATTTATTTCAAAGATTTGGGCAAATACCGAAACCGTGCGAATCACCGAGGTTGTTATGAGTTTCACGGATGTGCAAGCTACCATTCGTCTCAACACTGAGGGAAATCAGTGGTCTGCCTCCTCCGTCCTTCAACACGACGGCCCGTACGTTATATTGGGGAAGCCCTCCAATAATACTTTTCGCCTCCGCCACGAACACACCAACAGGGTCCTCCGTAAAATCGACATCGCGCATCTCAGCCCATACACTGCCCCGACGGACTCGGCTCAAACCATCGACCCGGTCCGGGATCAAAAGCACAATGACGACAAGAAGGACTAGGCTGTTGGGGAGGTTATAGCCTTCATCGACGATGGCCTACTCAAGTTAGGGATGATCATGGACGAAGACCCTACGGACGACCGCGACGACTTTCGAGTCCACCAACTAGGCATCACTTCGCTGACAAACATGCAATACCGCCCAATCTACGTGGAACCGATTACTCATCCGGACGGCACTGTTGCAGAAGGACCGACGCACCTACAATGGACGCGGCCTCTCAACTCCTGGAAGAAGATGACACTCGACAGCGAGAACGATAGGGTCGTACATCAAAAACATCCAGTTCCTGCCGAACTCCAGCAACAAGTCTAAGGGCTACATCATCCCCAACCAGCTAAAACGTTTACGCAAGCCTTACAACGGTAAGAAATACGAATTCCATGTCTTCAAGACTTTGAAAACGAAGTAGACTCTCAAGTGGTTCTTGTTTTTAATCCTCGACTGACTCCTTTTTATATACCACTTAACTCTTCACCCAACAAGTTAGTATTTTCTACAGGCTTGTATGATAGTCATATTCACATATTTTGAATAGAAATCAGCTAAGGCAGGTCACACAATGCTATTACCGCTTTGAACACGTAGTGATAGTGTTGGCTCTACGCTCCTACTCATGATGTATGCTTGGTATACTATATGTCCTGCCTCTGCATGTTGATACTACCTTGATCATTGCGCTGACACATATACGCACGCACATAATCGCGCATTGATCTACATCTGCAATCTTTTTGATTCATTTTCTTTTTATACTTATTCACATATCAATCGGTCAATCATCTGTTACGATTCGTTTCGATCGCAACTCCAACCTACCGTTATGGTCTGGGGGGGGGGGGGGGGGGAGTTATCGGAATGAATACCGTACCGCACCGAATGATTAATATTGTGTTAAACATATTTCAAGTTTATACTTCAAGTTTAACTTCTATTTTTAGTTCCGTTACTTCATTTTTCCGTTTATTTGTCAACTGTCATAACTTGTAGTTGTTACGTGTTCAACTGCTGTTAACAGAATTTATTTGCCTTTACCGGTTAGCTTTTTAGAAAATGTTAACTATTGCCTTTTCCCCCCATATCTACACTTTATTTCCCTAGATCGCTTTTTCCGGTCCGAGCTCCAGTCATATGAAATAATAATGACAGGTAAAATAGGCATCTACGCCAGGTAAAGTGGCAGTCTTCCGTGCTTCTTACTTTATTTTTTCCCAGACTAACTTGAACACCTCCAACTGCTACACAACTCGTATTCCACTTGAAATATTCTCGTTAGTTCTCAGAATTTGCATTGTTTCGCAAGGGACAAGTAGTCTGTCAAGTAAGCATACTAAATAAGCTGGAATTGACCGACCCAGTGTCTTTTGGTACGTTTCCTGATCTCGGTATTTTGAAATCAATTGACAGCCGTGTGTGTATTCAATTGATTGCCGGTTGGTAATTTCCTCGCAGGAGGCTAGTCAAGACTTACAAATGTTGGCAAGCATCCGTTTTGTGAAGGCAAGTTGGTCTATTTTGTGTCGTAGCGGCCCGGATGTGACTGGGTTAGAGTGGAAGGGAAAATAGCAAGGCCTATCGGAATGAATACCGTACCGGACCGAAACATTAATATTGTGTTAAACTTTCTTCACGTTTTTACATCAAGTTTACACTTCTATTTTTAGTTCCGTTACTTCATTTTTCCATTTATTTATCAACTGTTATAATTTGTAGTTGTTACGTTTTCAACTGCCGTTAACAGATCAATTTATTTCCCTTTACCGATTAGCTTTTTAGAAAATGTTAACTATTGCATTTTCCCCCCATATCTAAACTTTATTTCTTTGGACAGCTTTTTACGGTCCCCAGTCATAATTATTGATAGGTAAAATAGGCAATACACCAGGTAAAGTGGCATCATTTCTACTTTATTTTTTCCAGACTGACTTGAACAACTCCAACCGCTACACAACTCGTGCTAGCACTTGAAATATTCTCGTTAGTTCTTAGAATTTGCATGGTTTCGCAAGGGACAAGTAGTCTGTCAAGCGAGAGTACAAAATAAACTGGAATTGACCATCCCAGCGTCTTTTGGTACCTACCCTGTTTACGGAAGTATTTTGAAATCAAATGACAGCCGTGTGTGTATTCAATTGAATGCCGGTTGGCAATTTCCTCACAGGAGGGTAGTCAAGACTTACAATTCGAATTTTCCTATGTTTTCGGAAGAGTCACACTTTGTGTGTGCTGTTAACAGCTCGAATTGGGGAACTCCTACCTGCTTTTGGAAACGCCAACAGCGAGCAAGCTCAAGGTCACTCATCACACCCACACAGGGTAGCTAGTTCACCTGTCTTCGAGTGGCCGTGCATGGTGACCGTTGTGCATGCTCACCACACGCAGAGAGGCGACTTTGTACTATGTATTCAAGTTCTGTTCGAGTCTGTTCAAGTCTGTTCAGTTCATTGCATACATATATAGGACAGTCCCTCAGCTAAGACCATCGCGTAGCAATCATCCCACAAGGTCTCCTTTGCAAATTCCAGACCTTTTTGCTACACGGTGGGTCTTTTACGTTCAGGTGTGACAAAATGAGTCTTCCAGCCTCTTTTCCACCCCCCAATTACGACCTGGTCTCCAAGGAAGTTTACTACCGTGAAGAGTGTCTCAACATTTTTCGCACCCTGCATACCACCCTCAAGGTCCCTTTCATGGATACGTACCGGAAGGCCCTCAAGGACGGCTCGGCAAAGAAGCTCTCTCCCCAGACGGATGGAATCAGCTGCGCCCACTTCATCAAGGTAGTCCTCACGACTCTAGAGAAAGATCTTTGCCCCCTCCTAGCGAAAGCAGTTAAGGATGGCCTTCTCAACCTTGAGGAGCCTTTTATCCCCATGCAGCCCCTCGAGCAAATGGTGGATTACTGGCTTGACCCCTCTGTTTTCCACAAGTGGACCTCTTTTAGGGGAGAGAGAGATTTAGCTATTAGCCGCTACAGCGACCTTGCGAAAAAGGTCGGTTGGGTTCAATCCCCGGATTACGTCCCCAGCTCTCTACGCTACGTGACGGGCCCCGTGCCCACGGGTACGGCGGCTCCTACCATGGGGCCATCTTGCTCTCAGCCGGCAGCTGCAACAACGACTACGACTACGACAACGGCGATGCCTATGGCTACGGCGACAACTGGATTGCAGGCATCATCGTCGTCGTCATCGTCGTCGGCAGCTCCGACTTAACGTCCCCTGGCAACCCCTACTCCGATGAGGTTTTCCTCACCAGGCCCACGACGAGGCGGTGGGCCCCTCCCATCCTTTGCAAGCAGAGATTTTCGTCCCACGGGAAGCAGCTTGGGCCCTACAAGCGGGTCAGAGGCACAACGGTCTCTGTTTAGCCGACCGCCACCGGCCTCTGAGGGGTTACGGCCGCCCGCGCTGTTCCCCCGGGCGCTCAAGTACCATACGCGGGCCGGCTGGGCCCGGCACGCGGCCAAGCGCCACGAGCCCCTGGACGGCCGCGACTGGGCGCTCTTCTTCCGCGAGGCGTGTGAGCACTATGCGTCGAAGCTCGTAGTCGACGGGCAGGAGTTCCAGCGCCCCGCGGGCTGGAGCCAGTACCTGGTGCCGAAGAACACGCGGCCGGCGAGCGAGACGATGCTGCGCAACCTGGAGGGCCAGGAGGTGGGGGCGGAGCTGGGCCTGCGCGCCGCGCCCGGCCAGCGGACGGCCGTGACGGCCGACGACCTGGCCATCTTTGCGTTCGGGTCGCAGCACTCGGTGCGCACGGTGGAGCGCTCGTACCTGCTGCCCAGCTACTTTGAAGAACGCGCGCGCAAGCTGGTGGCGTGGATCGATTCGGGGCTGCGTGAGCCGCACTGGACCGCCGAAGTCAAGCAGGAGAAGCTGCAAGTGACGCGCAGCCAGGCGGCCCAGAAGTTCTGCCAGCAGTTCTCGCTGCGCGGCCCCGTGCTGGAGCCCTTGCCGGCGGCCGAGGCAGCGCGGCGCGCCCGCGACCGGGCGGCCGTGCGCAACCTGCGGGGCTACACCATCCTGAACTTGCACGCGCAGCTGGGCCAGGCCGAGGCCGGCCAGCACGTGCCAGCGCGGGCCGAGCCACGGCCGTGGCCGGCCGTGGTCGTGGTGGATGACCCGGGCTTCGACGTGGTGGGCTTCCAGCAGGTGTACGGCCTCGAAGCCAGGCAGGCTGCCAGGACCCTCACGGCCTTTTGGCAAAAGCGCCCGGACCAGGGCGCGCTGCACGGGGTCCGTATCCACGTCGCCCGCACGCTGCTGGAGGAGGGGGGGGAGGCCCTCCGGCGGGTAGTGGGTGAACCCCCGGCGGACCTGGCGTCCAACTGGCAGGTGGCGAAGGAGTACCAGGCTAAGTACGGGCGGGCTTTGCTGGAAAACGCCGGGTATTGGGAGCGGGGCGTGGCGGACTGCCTGCCCCCGCACGCAGAGGTGGAGGCGAAGAGATGGCCCGACGCCAGCCAGCTCGCTCAGCCTTACTTCTTCCGTTTCCGGATCCAGGACCGCGCGTACGGGGGCTGGCCCGACCGGTGGACGACGGCGGCCGAGGTGTTGGCGTGGTATGGAGCGAAGCGCGGCCACCTGTTAGGCAGCTGGTGCGCGAGGCAGGGCCTGGCCGTCCAGTCCAAGCTGCAGGCGTACTTGGACGCGCTGCGAGTCAGGTCGGCGCAACGCCTGGCCGCGCCGGCCGACCAGTTTGTGCTGGTCCAGTGGTCGGCACCGCGCCCGAGCGCACCGAGGGCTACGAGCCTGCCGGCCGCGAGTACTGGGGGCCCTGGTACGACCGCAACTGGGCCTGGCTGCCGGTCGCGTTGCTGCAGAAGGAGTACAACCGCGCGGACTGGACCGTGACCTACGACTTGCTGACTCACCGCCTGGGCGTGCACGGCGAGTTTGCCCTGTACCTGCCCCCGGCCGTGGTGTCCGAGGTCCGCAGCCAGGCCCGCGTCATCGTCGTCGCGCCGCTCGCCGCTCTGCCCGCCACTCCCGCGCCGGGCGCCGGCCAGAAAGGGGGCGGGCGGGGCGCCCAGAAGAAAGGGGCTAAGCGTGGCGCGGCGGGCGCGTCCTGAGTCCCCCTTCCTCTGCGTCGGCTGCTTGGCGTCGCCGCGCCGGGTTGATTGTCTGGTACTGCCGGCCGGGCCGGGCGCCCCCCTCTCACACGGCCGCACGCGGCCTGGTTAAGCAAGAGCCAGTGTAATAAAGAAAGCCTGCCCGCAGGCGGCCCTAGGCCTACCACCCACCGTCGTGTGAGTACCACCGGTCCAGGTCGCCAGAGGGTCTACCCCTGCTATCTTGTGAGTAACACCGGTCCAGGCCGCCAGAGGGTCTACCCCTGCTGTCTTGTGAGTAACGCCGGTCCAGGCCGCCAGAGGGTCTACCCCTGCTGTCTTGTGAGTAACGCCGGTCCAGGCCGCCGGAGCCAGCGGCAGCCAGGCCGCGCCAGCACCTGTCCGTACACTAGAAAAAACTTGAATAAAAGACTTGTTCAGGTCTAGCGCGGGGCATACCAGATGGACCGGCTGGTGTCCTTGCAGAAGTCATTCCTCTAGCCTGGGCCGTTTGGCTAGCACGCCCGGCGGGTCTCCACGCAGGGTTTTACCACAGGTCCGGCAGAGGGCCGTGTACCCTAAAAGGTGTGTCTGGGTGTCGAACGAGGTTTGGTACGTTTGGCCCGCTACATGGAATGTCAGTTTCTTGCTTAAAAGCAAGGTGTTTTTGCTGATAAACCAGCCCGTTGGTGCCAGAGCGGCACCGTGCAGGCAATGGTTAGACTTGAAATCAATTGTTACTTTTTGGCCGGGGGAGCTAGAAATCCCACCGCTGGAGAATTGGAGCTGGTACCGTTGGCTTGGATCCAGGCTTGGTGAATATCTTTCAATATACTCTTTGTCTTCTTGGAGAGACTTCTCGAAGATCTTCCACATGGACGGCAGTGGATTGGCCAGGACATAGCGTTCCTTTCTTGATTGCAAGGACAGATCTACCGCGTACACTGCAAACTGATGCAAGGGCAGTGAAAGCCTGTCCCAACCCTCCTGCTGCGGCCAGGGGCGCTGTATGCCAATGTGATACTGATACACAACCTCTGACTGGCCAGAGTTAGGAGCCTCGGCGCTTACCGCCATGCCTATCTGCTTTGCTCCGGTTGTCCGGTCTTGCAGATGCACCAGCCACACGACAGGACCGCCGGGCTTGCCACCCGTAAGACAGCGCAACACACTCATCAGGGGGTCGAAATTCTGGCGTTGCTGCGGGGCGACCTTGTGTAGTGCCAAGGCGCACTCGACGCTGTTTTTTAGCTCTTCCAGGCTCACTCCATGTTTAACTCCCGCTGTTTTCAGTAGCTCCGGCTCGCACAGTAGCAGTTTTTGCAAATGATTCCAGATGCGCTCGGGGGTGGTTTCCATGGCTAGCCGAAATTCGGTGCCTGGCGGATCGGCGAGCTTGCCCCACAGGTCCTGGACAATTCTTTGGTAACGCGGAGCCGAGAACTTTATATTCCAATAGATCTTCTGGAAGACCTCCCGGGAAAAGTGTCTTTCCCCCCAGGGCAGGGCGGGATTTCCTAGGCATTCTTGCGCCCACTTCAGGTACAGCGCATAATAAGTGTACCAACTTGGGGCGCCGCATGTTGAGCACCACCGGCTGCGTGTGCGTCCTTTTAGGACCGGTTCAGCTACCCATACAGCCTGGCTGCCGCAGGGCACGCGAACCGAACCGCAGTTACTACACAACCCCACGCCTGGAGGCATGGGAGCGGGACGCGGAGGGGAGGGAGAAGAGAGCCTAAGAGAGGTTTGTACTCTACAACGAAAACCCTGCTTTACACCACCAGCTGGCAAGACAGCTGGGGAGAAGAACGCCCCCCTTCCCCTCCTTCCCTTTCCCCATCCCCGCCCCTTTACCCATGGCTCTCCTTCTTTTTCTCTCTCGGTGAGGGAGGGGGCCCTCCCTAGGGCGCACTCTTCCTAGGGCACCGTCTCTTCCAGCTCTGTTTCTTTACACCCCCTCACCCTCTCCCCCTTGAGCCCCGGGGCCTGCTTCCCAGCGCGGCCCCGGCTGCGCTGGGGCTCCATCCACACTGGCGAGGAGCTCTCTCTCAGTGTGTGTCTTTGTCGTTTGTCTGGGCGTCCCTCACACCGCTCGGGGTCAGTCGCACGGCCGGAGCCGGAAGAAGGCGTCCCCCAGGGGGGGTGGCCGGCCACTAAAAAAACTCCAGTAGGACGACTCGGGGTGGGATGCATGTCCCAGGCTCTCGCCGAGGAAGGTGCGGCCGTTGCGTTCAAAGAGTGACTTCTCGAACGGGTCCCGCTCCAGCTTCTCGTAGCCGCTGCGGCTGACGGGCAGCAGCGTGCCCGTGTGCGTCATCATGCGCGACAGTGTTTCGGTGTGTAGCTGGTTGAGGCCCCCGATGCACGCCAGGGACCGGCCCAGCTCGTAGCGCAGGCACAGCGCCGCCGCCTCGATGCCGAGCAGCTGGTACGCGAGGGAAGGGTCGCTGAACTCGACTGTCTCGGGCACCCACTCCGGGCGGGCGAGCAGCTTGCGCAGCCGCTCCAGGCTGACCTGGCCCGGCTGCAGCGCCAGGCTGAGCACGGACGACGCCCGGTCGTAGCTGGCCTTGGCGACGCCGGTCGCGGGCCAGCAGGCGGCCAGGGCCCGGCGCAGGGCCGACGTACAGAACAGCTCGGTGCTGTTGTACTGGTACGTGCTGGCGCGCACCCGGCGGGTGGTTGGCGGCCGCGCCGGGGACACACCGCCGCCGGCGGCGGGGGCCGGCGGCCGCTTCGGGGACCCGTCGTCCCCGGCGGCGGGCCGGACCAAGCGGGCGAACAGGTACAGGCGGGCGTGGGGGGGCACGGCGTCCCCGGCGGGGGCCTCGACCCAAGCCGACAGCGCCAGGAAGGCGGGCAGCTGGGCGCGGACGGCCGCGACCACCAGGCGGTGGGTCAGCCCGCGCCGGGCGCAGGCCTCTCCGTCCAGCTCGAGGACACAGCCCTCCGCCGAGACCGGGGCGCCGCCGCCGCCCCCCCGCCGGCGGCGCACGCGCCCCCCGCCGGCGTCCAGGTCCCGGTCCTGCTGGTACAGCCAGAGCGCCCGCCCGCGCGCGGCGGCCTGCGCCTGGGCCGCGCGCAGCTCCTGGTGGTAGTCCCGGAAGCAGTGCAGCTCGAGGCAGAGCTCGTACGGTTCGAGCTGCTCAAAGAGGTTGACGAACTCGGCGGGCGCGCTGCCGCTGTGCAGGGCAGGCACGCGGCCGCGGGCCGCGGGGTCGAGCCCGCGCCAGCGCTCGATCTCGGGCAACGAGCGCACCCGGCCGAGCACGAAGTAGTCCCGCTGCTTCGGCTGCAGCCTGGTTAGGGCCAGGATGCGCGGGAGGCCCTCGGTGGACCGCATGACGCTGCTGGCCTTGTGCCGGGTGTTGAGCGTGAGCTGGGTGCCCAGGTGGCCGTACGAGGAGGCGGCCAGGCCCCCCACTGAGTGGCCAAAGTGCAGCAGCGAGCGCCCGCAGCAGTACAGGACCTGCTTGAGCAGTGCCTCCAACAGGCCGAGCGACAGTGCGTAGACGCCGGCCGCGCGGTGGGCCGTGAGCTCCGACGAGACGTACGCCTGCTGGCTGGACCAGGCGTCCTCGTCCGGCGATTGCAGCAGGGCCAGGACGGCGCGCTCCACGAGCTCGTGGGCCCGGGCGGCCTCGCGCTCCGGTTCGAGCGGTGCCTCCCGTGCCAGCGCCGGGTAGCCCCGGCGCACCCGGCACACCAGCTCCGGCAGGCTAAAGGGCGCCTGCGGGACCCAGGCCGCGTCGGGGCGGACGAGCGCCGCCCGCCAGCGCAGGCGGACGAACAGGGCGACGGAGCGCCGCACGCGCTCCTCCTCGGCCGGCCGGACGCCCAGCCCCGCCCGGACCGTGGCTCACAGGTCCCGGCAGTGGCCGCACGCGCCGGTAGCCACCGGCGCCCCGGCGGGCGGGGGGCGCTCGAGGCACAGCGGGAGCAGCGGGTGCCGGCCGCAGGGCCTAGCGCGCTGCTGGTGCTGCTGCTGCAGGAGGTCGGCGAGCCGTGACTCGACCGGGCGCCAGTGGAGCCCGTCCTGCAGCCGGCAGGGGAAGTCGATGACGCAGTCCCGTCCTCGCACCAGCAGGCCCGGGGGCGCCAGGTAAGCGCCCTGCAGCACAAAGTTGAGGGTGTGCTGGAAGTAGCCCGTGGTGGCCACGGTCCGCACGTTCTGGCCCACGACCTCGCGCGACGCGGCCATGTGCCAGCCGAAGCTGCGCAGCGACAGCCCGGCCAGGAAGGACTCGCGCACGAAGCCACTGTCGTCGGGCGCGCCGGGGCGTGAGTAGGCGCTGCGCCGGCCGCCGACGCTCGGCTCGATCAGGGAGCAGGCGTACAGGTGCAGGCCTGCCTGGAGCTGCAACTGCTGCACGTCCTCGAGGGAGCCCTTGGCGCCCGACCCGATGCTGGACATGATCCCGCGCGTGTGCGGCGCGGCCAGCCAGGCCCGCTGGTGTTCTTGCGCCAGGGACCGCAGCCGGGCCCCGTGCTGGCTGCACCGGGCGAGCAGGTCGCGCTCGGCGCCCAGGTCCGCCGCCAGCAGGGCGGCCAGGCGCCGCTCACGGCGTACTCAGCCCTGCCGGCGGCCCGGGGGCGGGGGCGGGGCACGCCCGGCGCCGGGGCCGGGGCCGGGGCCGCCGCCGGGGCCGGGGGGCCGCCCCAGCGCCGGGGGGGGCGGCAGCTCCGCCGCGGGGCGCGGGGCCAGGTCCGCCAGCGACAGCGTGAGGGCGCGGCGGCGGTTCAGCCAGGCCACGAACACGCTGACGCAGTCGAGGAAGAAGGCAGCCCACTGGGGGGCGTAGTCGCTGTACAGGAGCTTGACGAGGCTGTCGCGGCCCTGGCCCAGGGGCGGCGCGGGGGGGCCCAGCGGCCCCGGCTCGCCCCCCCCCGGCCCAACGCCAGCGCGTGGCGGGCCTGCGCCTGGCTCACGAAGGACAGGGGCAGGAACCAGCCCAGCACGTCCCACGCGGTGCAGCCGTCGTCCGGCGGCCCCGGGCCCGCGCGCAGATAGCAGGGGGGCGCCGGCACGTGCCGCTCCAGCTGCGCGCGCAGGGACAGGACGTCGGTCGGGCCGAAGGTGTCGGGCCCCCGGAGCGCGCCCGCCAGGACGTTGAGGTTGTCGAGGGCGAGCTTGGCCACGTTCTCGGACGCGGCGCGCGTCACAATGTGCTGGCAGGAGCCGATGGCCTCGTCCGCCGACCAGCCGTCCAGGGGGTCCTGCAGCGCCACCAGCGTGATGACGTCCCCGTCGTTGTCGCCGTTGAAGGGGATCTCTTCGATCGGGTTGAGCGCCAGGCAGAAGTGCTGCGGGGCAAACTCGGGCCGGTCCACCGCGAGCCGCCGCGCGTTCAGGCGGGACAGCGCCGCCAGGCACGAGGGGGGCTCGCTGAAGAGGTCGGTGCGGGGCACGAGGACCGAGAACACGCGCGCGCTCTGCGGCGACAGCGTGGGCTGACGGTTGATGAGGACCTTGCTGCCCTGCGTGAGGCTCATCTCCAGCACGTCGCCCACGTGGAGGAAGTCCGAGTACGGCAGCGCGCCCCCCCGGCCCGCGCCGGCGGCGGCCAGCTCGTCGAGCAGGAGCGGGGGGCAGAAGGCCAGGGGGTTGAACACGGAGCCGCGCTGGGGGGCTTGCGCCCACGCCGCCCGCTGCGCGCCCCGCGGCCGCCGCCACAGCAGGCCCAGCGCGGGGTACACGTCCCCGTACACGAGGTCGGGGTTGCGCTCCCGCAGGGCCACGGCCTCTGCCGCCCGGCCCTCGTCGCGCAGCCGGGCCAGCAGCGCATGCCAGCCGCGCAGCCGGGCCCGCGCCCGCTGGATCAGGTCGGCCCGGGCGCGCACCGACTCCACGTTCTGCGCCGTGACGCGCACACACTCGAACTGCGTGCGCAGGAAGCCCCAGCCCACCATGACGTGCCCCACCGGGACGGTGGCGACGCCGATCAGGACCCCGCGGCCGGAGCAGTTGATGCGCTTGCCGATGCCGTTCTTGCGGAACTCGCCGTCCTTGCGGCTCAGGAGCTCGCTGAGGCTGCGGAGCCCCTCGGGCGGCCGCAGCGCGGGCGGGACAGTGGGCGGGGCCGCGGCCGCCGAGTGGGGCGCCGGGGGGTGCACGGGCGCGTGGCTCGTGAGGCCCACACACCAGCAGTTGTAGGCGGCGGTCAGCGTGCGGAGGTACTCGGTCGTCAGCACGCAGCCCGGCCCCTGCTGCCACAGCGCGCCCGCCTCGAGCGCCAGCGGGGCGCCGGGCGCGGCCCGGGCGGGGTTGCCCCACGCCCGCCCCCCCAGGTGCCGCTCCAGCGCCAGCCGGAGCTCCCAGGCGCAGCGCAGCAGGTCGGCGACGGCGTACGCGTTGTCGGCCAGCTCGTGGCCGTAGCTCAGCAGCACCTGGCGGCCGTCCACGCTCGCGTGCGTCACGGGCAGCAGCGCGCGCGAGGGGACCAGGCGCGCGAAGCGGAAGAGGCGTTCGGGGTGCGCGGGCAGGCGGGCCCGCACCCAGGCGTCGGCCGGCGCCGCGGCGAGCCAGGCGCGCAGCGCCGCCGAGTGCACCTGCGCCCAGCCGCCGCCGGCCCGGGGGCAGCACCAGCCGCACAAGTTCTCGAGTGCCGCGTGGCCGGCGGGGCCGCGGAACTGGACCTCGGCCCACAGGCCACACAGCTTGACCAGGCGGGGCTGCGCGCAGCCGCAGCCCAGCCCGCGCGGCAGCCGGCGGGTCACGCCCGCGTGCGCCAGCTTCTGCAGGCGCTGCAGCAGCGCCTCGGCCAGGGACGCCTCACGCAGGCTCAGGCACGCCGCCGCGGCCAGCGAGAACGGCTGCCCGGCCGCGCAGGCGAGCGCGCGCCACACCTGCTGCAGCCTGGCCAGCAGCACGCCCCCCAGCAGTACGTCCGTGCGCTGTCGCTGGGCGGCGGCGTGCGACAGCTTGTTGCGGCGGTGCTGCTGCGCCAGCAGCCCGTTCCAGCGCTCGCGGACCCGGGCCAGAACGGCCTCCCAGGCATCCAGCGAAGCCGCCGGGCCGGGCCACGCGCCGCCCACGGCGGCGGCCGCCCCCGCCGCCCCCTCGGTGGTCAGCAGCCACGAGCGCCGGCTCGTGTCGGCCGCCGCGGGGCAGGCCAGCAGGTCCGGGCCCGCGGCCGCGGGCTCGTCCCCGGCGCAGGCCTGCCAGTCGCCCCACCTGGCGGCCCAGGCCACCTCGTCCTGCCCGCTGGCGTGGCCGGGCGCGTGGGCGACCTGGAGCTGCAGCTGGGCCAGCCCCGTCACCCGGTCCAGGGACTCGACGAGCGCGCGCTGCTGCTCCTGGCTCAGGACGGCCCGGCCGTCGGCCACGCAGGCCGACGGCCCCGCCTCCTCCTTGGCCAGCACCGCCGTGTCCCACAAGAAGGCCCCGCATTGCTTACACACCAGGGACAGGGCTAGCGACGCCTGCTTTTCGAACTGGGGTAGCAGCCACGGCTCCGGTACCTCGAGGTGGAAGGAGTGGTAGGTGCAGGCCAGCAAATCTTGCTCGCACAAGGAGCAGCACTTGGTAGCGCTGTCGGGCGTCAGCACGGGGTCGTGGTACGTGAACTTGGCCTGGTTCTCCTCGGTGCCGAGCCCCGACAGCCAGCCGGCCGACACGTCCTGCACGTCCAGGTCCGTGGCTAGCTCGGCTGCCAGGCTGAGCACGTAATGGTCGTCGCCGTCCGCCGGGCAGGGCGCGCGCACCTCCTGGACTGCTTGCCACATGCGGCCGGGGCTGACCCCACAGCCGCTTCGTCTCTGCTCGGCGTGGCAATGTGGCCAGCCCAGAGAGAGCAGGAGGAGGCCGGCTCGTTCTCCCCTGGCTGGGGGAAAGGAGGACGCTCTCTTCTCTCTCCTCTCTCTGTCTCCGGAGAGGGAGAGTGCAGGGGGAAGGGGGACGCAGGGGGAGGGTACCAATCCCCGCCGCGCTCGCTTCCCTGCCGTCCAGGCCGTCCCCTCCCTCTACGACGCGCGCTCCCTGCCATGACCGCCAGCTAAACCAACAAAGGAAAGCATTGCGGACCGACCTACACTGGGGTTCCCGGCCGGGGCCTGGCACCAGGTCAGGGACTATCTGGGCTGGCACCCTGGGCTAGGGGCCGTGAGCCCCGAGCTGCACGGATTCCTGGACAGGCCGGCGGCCTGGGCGCGCTTCCGCTGTACCGAGCTCGACCTAAGCACTCCTGCCCGGGCTACGGCCTTCCAGGCCTGGCTGGACCAGGCCTGGAGCCATGCCAAGGTCCAGGTAGGGACCCTGGTGTTGGACATATAGTTGCTGAGCGCCCGGGGCGGGGCCTGGGCCAGCCTGGCCGTGGACGGGCTGTGCCTGACGGGGCCGAAGGACCTCACGTACGAACGCGGCCAGCTCCTGGTGAAGCTCTGGCCTAAGCTAAGGCAGCTCGACCTCGACCTCGCCGACCCCCCCGACCCCGCCGACCCCGCCGGCCCCACGAAACGTGGCCAGGTTCTTGAGCTCGGGTTCAAGCACTTGGCTGGACTGGGGAATTTGCAGCGCCTCGTGATTAGGGAGTGCAAGTCTGTAACGCCTGGCTGGTCCGCTTACGTGAGCCAGCTGCAGAGCTTGCAGGAGCTTTACGTCAGTCAAGTGCGTGTCACAGGTAGTGATTTATCCAAACTGGCAACGCTGCCGCAGCTGCGGAAGCTAACAATCGAGGCTGGCCTCGGCGTCGGGGAATTTACACTGCAGGGCCTCGCTCGGATGCAGTCCCTAGAGGAGCTGTCTCTTCGCGATTGTTCTGAGGTCAAGGGAGAGCAGCCCTTACCAAACCTGCCGCTGCTGCGAAAGCTCGACCTTAGCGGGTGTTACGAGCTCCAGAGCGACGGGCTGTTGTTGGATCTGAACCTGCCAGCGCTGCTGGAGCTGGACTTGCGTTTGTGCTTGAACCTCAGCTCGCTGGTCATTGTACCAACGCTGCTCCACCTGCGGAGACTCTGCCTCGCTGATTGTACAGAGCTGCCCGCCTGCCGTCCTTGGCTTGGCTGCACGACCGGGTGGACCTGGAGGACCTCAGCCTCGCTGGCTGGGAACAGCTCACGGACGTGGGACTGGCGCGCTTGCAGACTCTGCCGAACCTACGAAAACTCAACCTCAGCGGCTGTACGCAAATCACGGACCCAGGAGTGAGTTCTCTCTTCCAGCGCCTGCCGAGCCTAAGAGAACTCGGCCTTGAGGGCTGTACCGAGCTCACTGAGCCAGGGATACAGGCACTACGAGAGTCTAGGCCGCTTGTCCTAATAACGACCGAATGAATGAATGAACGAGGACCGCGCTAGCTTCTTCAGGCAGAGACGCCCGAAAAAATCCTAGCCCAGGGGGGAGGGCCCTCCCTCCCCCGGTTTAGACCCGCGCCTTACCAGGAGCCGCGTACTTAAAAATGGAGCAGTGTAACAAGTCAGAAATGGTGGGTGTTGGCGGCCTACGACACGCGGCACGGGCTGCACCTACCGCCGGCGGTCCCACACGCCCTCCCCCCTTCCTTCCAGGGGGTCGAGCCCAACGCTCAGCGGCCGGGCCAGCCTCGTTTCGCACGTCCGGGGCGGTGGCTAACTCGGCGGCCAAGCCAGCACGTCAGGGGGGCCGTCGCCGTCCGCCGGGCAGGGGGCGCGCGCCCCTCCTGGCCACAGGCAGCCGTGGCTGCCCCCCCCCGCCCCTCTCCTTGCCCGCGCTCATCGCCCCCCCCCCCCCCCCCGCCTCCTCCCTCCCGCGTCCGCCACCCTGCCGGGCTGGGGGTGGACCGCCCTCCCCCCAGGTGTCATGACAAAGAAGAAAAAGGTTGGAGCGGTCGATGGCTAACCAGGGGCATCGAGCTATCGAGGGGTCCGGCCCTCGGGCGCACCCTGGCCAGGCCGGGCCCTCCCCGTCGTTGACGGGGAACTTGCTCAGCTTCCTCGGTGGCTCCGACCGCCTCGCTGCTTGCTGCCTTTCCCCGTCCTGGCTGGCCAGAGAGCGGGAGGATTGCGCACGGCAGACCTTGCTCCCTACGTGTTTACAACGCTACAACTGGTTGTACGAATCCCAGGAGGATGATCTCCCCCGCCACGACCGCCTAGAGCAAATGCTGCCACATCTCGACTATTGGGTGCGGCAGGTCCTCCCGGGCTCGGCCACCTGGCGCCCGCGGACAGACAACGAGCGCGCGTGGAAGGCCACCGCGAGTGGTTTGGAGTTGCAGAAGTCGCTGACTTTCCGGAATCTGGTAGCGCCCAGGCAAGCAGAAGTCTGGAGTGGCGAAACCATCGTTCAAGCAGCCGAACGCTATTGGAGGGCTGTGGCCGACGCCGTCAAGCGGTTTGCGCCTGGGCCTAGGGCCACCAGTCCCACCGACGGGCGGCCCGAGCCGGACGGGTCTACCGAACTCACGGTGATACTCGCCCCGCCGGGCCCGGACGCGGACACCGGTGTCATCACGCTGACGCCGCGGAGCGCCCTGCACTTTCCTTTCCGACCTGAGGCGGGGATGATACGCACGATTACTTCCCTGCACCTGCACTGCTTCCCCTTAGTCTTCGATGAGAGTACCTTTTGGCTTGCGGCTCAGGATGTGCTGCGGAGGCTGCGCCTGACGCAGACGCAGATGGACTGTGCACACCACGAGAAAGGGACACTGAGCTTCCTAAACTGCACTGCACTGGAGGAGCTCGTGTTCACGCAGCAGGCGCCGGCGGCGGGCGCTGCCCCCGCCCGCCTGGCACTCGCCTTTGAGGGATGCGACAACCTCAGCGTCATCGATACCTCCACTGGCAGCAGCGTCCCGCAGCCCGTCTCGATTACGCTGACAGGGGGGCGCAGGCGATCGCTCCTGCTCAGGCCCGGCCCCTGAGACCTGGGGTTGACTGCGAAAAGGCAGTCCCTATCGAGACTGGTCTTGGAAGGGCCGCCAGTGGGGGGCAAAGCCGATCTCAAACTCGAGTGCGGGCCGGTTTCACCTGCCTAGTCTGGCACGGGCTGCAAGAAGCAACCGATGATGTCATCGCTACGCTGCAAGGCAGTGACCTTAGGAAGCTGTTGTGGCCTGACCTCCAGACGGCGCTGGGCTCTTTCGTGCTGACAGCGGGCATTCCTGGGAAGGATGGGAGAAATGCAGATTTTCAAGGCCATGATGATGAGTACGAGGTCGGGTTGCCCGCACTGGAGACCTGTGCAAAAAACCTGCGGCTGACGCTCCTGGGCTGCCAGTACCTGCGGACGTTCGAGCTACCGAGGCTGCGGCACGTGGGGACCTAACCGTGAGCCTCGGGAACTGTTTTCACCTCAAGACCTTCAAGCTGCCCCAGCTGGCCTACGTTCATGGCAGCCTTGTCCTAGGCTTGGTGTCGGCACGCGGAGTGTTGGCCGCCGTAGTTTTGGAAGCACTCAGCAAATGTGGCTCAGTCTCCCTGGACATCCGCCCCGCCAGGGAACTGACCGACCTTGGAATGCCGGCGCTCCGCGAGGCAGGCAGCGTCGCAATCAGGTTAGAGGAGTGCAAGAGCTTGCCCACGGTGTCTCTGCCAGCGCTCTGCAAGGCAAACAGCGTGCAGCTAACCTTGATAGATTGCAAGGGCTTGAGCCAGGTGTCCCTGCAAAAGCTAGCGCTACCGGCAGTGGAGGAGCAGAGCGCCTACCCCGCCATCACAGTCGCAGCCTCAGACTGCGTCGGTCTCAAGGACTTGGCAGCGCCCGTGCTACAGATTGCTAAGCTGATCAAGATCGACATACACGGCGTCGACCTGCCGTCAGTGAACCTGTCCTGCCTGCGCGAGTGCCAAGAGACCCTGACCCTGGGGTACGCGGGTCCATCGCGGAGGCAGCAGGACGGCTCGCTCCCTCCAGCGGCCAGGCTGGCATTCGACAACTTGTCACGGGTGGGGCAGCTGGCGAAGTTCAGCCTTGAGCGCAATCAAGGCCTCCGGGAGCTCCGCTGGCCCAGTCTGACTGACGTGGCCGAGCTCGACGTTGACTGTGCAGATTGTGGCCAGCTGCGCCTAGTCAGTCTGCCGGCCCTGGTGGCAGGCCAGACGAGTCTCTCTCTGGACTTCCGGCAGTGTCCACAGCTAGCCGAGCTGTAGGTGCCGCTGTTGCGGACGGCCGCGAGCAATACCTACATCAGGCTGTGGGGCTGCGACGCTGTTACTGAACTCTGCTTCCCAAGCCTGGTTGGCCAGCAGGGACCGCCCGCTGAAGGCTATGCCGAAGACGTACACCACGAGTTCGTCCTCGATGCCATAGAGTGCAAGGGACTAAGGAAGCTGGCTTTACAAAGGCTGCAGACAGTGAGCACCGACCTGCGTGTCTCCGTCAGTGATTGCCAGATGCTCACAGACTGCAAACTGCCTAGTCTGACATTCTGCCCCCAGGTCGAATTCGTCTTTCAGGGGTGCCCAAGCTTACAAAGCTTTAGTGCGCCCCCGCTGTCCGGCCGCGGTGCAACATCGACCCTGCTGCTCGAGTTCAGCGACTGTGCCACGTTCAGCGACCTCGCCCTGCCGGAGAGGCTAGCCGCAGGCACGTTCAAACTCAGTCTCACAAATTGCCCCAGGCTCCAAAAAGTGGAGCTGCCGCCTGGCCTGGCCTGCCATGTCGTAGATATTACCGTGAAAAAGTGTGAGTCGTTCCAGAGCCTCAGCGTCCCTGGCGCCTGGGAGGGGCGCGAGGTCCTGAGGCTACTGTTCCAGGATTTTGCAGCGTTCGGAAGCCACGTTTTACCCCCAGGGGCGGGGGTCCAAGACATCATGCTCGTGGTCGAGGACTGCACACAAGTGGAGGAGCTAATTCTACCTCACTGGCCGACCTGCGACTGGCTCACGCTCCGAATCGAGCGCTGTACTTCTCTCCGGAGCATACGCCTCCCCGTTCGCGAGCAGGGACGGCAGTTGCGAATGTCGCTGATTCTGCAAGAATGCCCCCAACTGGCGGTGCTGGAGAACGAGCCAAGTACTTATGAGTGGAAGACGGTGGAGGGCTGTGCCCTACCCCCTGACTAGACGCTACATCACACAGACTGGCAGAGCTTAGCCCCGGTCCGCTGCCTGTCTGGTACAGGACGCTCTCCAGCCCACGGTTACGGACTGTCACAGGCTCCAGGGGGGCATAGGATTCCTCGTCGGTGGGTGCAGCCTCGGGGGTCGCGCTGGTTCTGCGAGCACTACTGAACGATCTATCTGTGGATGAGTCCAAGCGGATCGACACGTTTTTATTAAAAAGAGCGGGTGAGCGACGCCCCTGCCAGACAAGCCGCCTCGCATGCAAAAGCCGTCCGCCGGTGCGTCCGGGGAGGGAGCTACAGCTGCGCCTGCCGGGACGGTCCGCGTAAGCTCTGGCTGTGCACAGTGCGCTGCCACTTTCTGCAACAGGAAGTAGCCCCCCAGGACGGACTGTAATCTTTTTTTTTTAATAGCTAGCAAAGAAGTGGGCAACACAGGACACGCTTTCCTGACACGGGCAGGTACATCCTCCAGAGTTGGCCTGGTGACGAAATAGTTGTCATGGTTGCGACGTTCTGGTTGCGACGTTCTTCTTCTTCTTCCTGTGACGTGCGCAGGGCCTCCAATGTCAGCAACCAGAGGATTAGCTTGTTGGCTTGGGTTTGGAGCAGGAGAGACACTGGGCGGTGCAGCTTGTTTTCTAATTCGAATGACGACGTGCCTTCGCTTAATTCCTTCTTTACATTGGCCAGAAGGTGCGACCCCCCCCCTGTCCGCAAGCTGGGCCGCGGTGATCGGCAGTGTCTCCCCAGTAGCGAACCTCAGTTCCATCGGCCGCGCGTCTTGCTTCGTGTCGTCGAGATCGCGGTCATCCGGGCTTGATACTCCCCCGGGACCGCCGGGCGCTGATTCCACCACTTAGGCTCTTTTCGATGAAGAGCCCCCGGCAGCATCCGCGGGAAGTCGTGTACTCCCACAGTTGCCGCATTCTTGTTCGGACATTCGTTTTTTTCAGGTAGCAGCCAGGACGAAGGGCGGCCACGAAAAGCGGGGGAGGGGGGGGGGAGCAGGAGGAGAAGAAGGTGGGAAAAGGGCGGTTGGCCCGAGGAGGGGAAAACCACCCGTCCTCCCCCCCCCCCCCCCCGCTCCTGGAGCCCCCCGGGAGAGGGCAAGGGAGGGATTGGGCGTCTTCTCTTCCGCCTCCCCCGGCCGGGCTAGGGGCGAGCCATCTCCCCCCCACCCGCGCCAAGGTGTCACGCTAGGAAGCAAAGGGTGGAGCCTAGAGCAGCCCCATGGCTACCAAGAGGCAGCGGGTTGCCGGAGGGGCCGACCCCCAGGCGGACCCTGGCCGGATTGGGCCCCCGCCGTTGACGGGGGGGTTGCTCGGCTTCCTCGGTGGCACCGACCGCCTGGCTGCTTGCTGCCATGCCCCGGGCAGCTTGGTGGCAGAGCGAGAGCAGCGCGCACTCCAGGCCTGGCCCTCCGACCGACAGCTGCGAGCGGACCTGGTTGCGGTTGAGGACGCTACCGACCGCACACCCGCCGAGCAAGTGTACCTAGCAGCGCTGCGGCTAGCCGTCCAAACCTGGCCGGCCCCGCCCACTGCAGCTTCTTCTTCGCGAGAGCTGTCGGCCCTGGCCGACCAACTCAGCCGTTCCTTGGCAACCAGGTGGCATACGCCGACTCAGCGCACCGCGGTGCGCCGCTGCCTTTACCACCTACGGGCCAGGTCAAGCTCGGGCCAGGCAGAAAAGACCCTGTACACCTACTTGTGCCACACAGCGCAGCGACGAAACCACCGGTGCTGGCCAAGCTACTTGGACCGGTTGTGCCAGTTCTGGCAAGCCCCGGCAGGGCTGAGCCCCGGCAGCCCGGAGGCCTGTCTGCGGGTAGCCGAACTGTTCTACGAGCTTTACGAGCGCCGGGACAGTGTTGTTCCCACCCCGGCGGTGGCCCTGACTGTCTGCAAGCTGGCCCTGGCCTATTGTCTGCCCGGCCTGGGCCCCTTCGATTGGCCGCGCGGGGACCAGTGGGAAGGGAGCGCCGCGCGGCGGGTCTTGCAAGGCCTGTTTCTGGACCAGCCGGAGGGCAGCAACGACGGAGCCTGTCGCGTTTGGTCGTACAGCCTGGTGCTGCGGCTAGCCCAGCACTGGCGGGTTTCGCTCGGCGACCAGCCTGAGCCTAGCGACCCCCGGGTTCTCAACCTCCGGCCGCCTTCGTCGGAGGCTGAGAGTGCTGACCGGTCGACGCGGGCGCTGCACACTAGCGAGTGGGAGCGGGGCCACCCCCAGCCGGACCGTGCCCCTAGCTCGCCGCGCCCACCGCCGGTGGTCTGTCGCCTGTACGAGCAGACGCGCCAGTGGCAGCAGTACCAGGCGGGCCCGCAGGAGACTACCCTGCGCCGAGACCTGGGTATTGCCCGGGCTCTGCGGCTGTGGCCGGAAGAGATACGCCGTGAGCTAGGAGTGGCGGTCTCCTACATGCCGCACACCACCGAGGTGCCCAACATGTTCTTCTTCTCCGGGCCGGGACTGCACAACCCCCACGTGCGGCGCCTCCTGCCCCGACGCTTGTGCCTCGAGGGCGCCGGCGTCGCGCAAGCAGAGAGCAATGCCCCGGTGCTAGAGGAAACAGAGCTGATGTACCCCTGCCGGGGCCTGGCGCAAGTCGACATGGTACCCACCGAGGTGAACGGGCGCCTGGGCTACGGTGCGCCGCTGCCGCTGTCGTACGCGTGGGACCACCCCACCTCACAGCAGTACCGGCTGGTCGTGCAGAGGTGGTTCGCCCCGCTGCGCAGCCTGTGCACAGAGTGGTCACGGCGGGAGCTTGACGCCAGAGTACAGTGCGATTACCGGCCGCCGTACGAGGTAGACGAAAAGCTCCCGCCCAGGGTCGACCGGCTGGGCTGGACCCTAGAGCAAATAGGTTGGGACCGCGCGTTTCGGCCGGGCGAAGAGCGCAGTGACCGCCACCTGCTAACCTGGCGGAGCCTGCTCGTGGGCGCCCTGGGCTTGCTAGATCCACGCCTGAACCCCGTGATTGCCCTAGGGAACGGAGACAAATATTACTACTCTTTCTTTGGCGGCCAGCGGGACGTGGAAGTGGGGCCCCGCGCCCTGTCACGTGCGCTGATGAGGTTCCTGACCACGGCGGCGATGCTGTCGGAACTGGATCGCACCTTCCGGCCCCGGCACCAGGTTTCCCCCCTGCTGCTCAAAGTCAACCAATAAACCGTGGAGTACTACCTCGACGGGGCCCAGGTCACGCCAAGCCAGGCGTGCCTCTGTGCCGACAACTCGCCGGGCCGGGTCTTGGTGGTGGCCGGCGATAGCCACGTTTTTGTGCTGCACCGGCCGGCAGCCCGTACCGAGCTGAAGCTGTACGACTCCTTGGCCAGCGCCCGGCATAATAACGTGCTGATACAACACCTGCGGCACGGGCTGCAAAAGAGTCCCGTGCTAGCCTCGGTGCTAGGCATGGAATCTTCGGCGACGATCGAGGCCCCCCTGCTGTCCTTCCGGCAGGGCATGGACCCGGACTGCGGCTTGCAGGCGCTGTTGCTGGCGGCCCGGCTTGCGTACGAGGGGCCGGGCGCGGTCAGTGCCAAGTGCTCGGATGCGTGGTTGCTGCTGGCTTCAGCGTTAGGCCTGCGGTGGGTGCTCCAGGACTTCCAGCAAGCTACGCAGCTCTTCCTGCCTTTCAAGCGTGGCCCGCGGTTTCAGGTGCCAGTCAAACTTGAGCTGTAGGCCCGGGGGGGAGCCGAGCTGGAGGTGGCTCAGAGCCGAGAGAGAGGGAGGGCTCCCCCCCCCGGGGGCTCCCCCCAGGCCAAAGACGGGAGCCGCGGCGTGCCGGCGGGCGTGCGGAGGGGGGGGGGGGGGGGAGGGGGGAAGCACCGTACAGCAAGCGGAAGGGTGAGAAAAAACAAGGCGGATTTTTTAGCGCTTGTATTACAAGTACTTGTTATTGGGGCCAGGGGGGCGTGCCGGCCGCGGGCTCCGGCGTGGCGCGGTACAGCAGGCCCGCCGCTTCCAGCGTGTGCGCGGCCTGGAGCTGCACCAAGGTGTGGGAAGCCGGGGGTCGGGCCGGGGTTGCTCTTCTGCTTCTCTCCTCTCTCCTCTCGGTATGCTTAGAAGGGGGAAGAATGGAAGGGGGCAAGGGAGAGGGTGGGGCTTCGAAAAGAAATTCCATTTTCTTGCCTTTGTGGCAATCTGGGGGGGGGGGTGCATCTTTTTTTCCCTCACTTTTCTCCCTATGTTGTGGGCGGGAGGGCTGGATGCAGAGCGAGTTCCTGCCCAGGCTACCAAACACTACGCCCTGGCCGTCGTGCAATGCGCGCTTGGGCACTGTCGCGCCCTGGAATATGGCCTCCTGCCAGGGCGGCGGTGCGTCTGGCTAGCCGCCCAGGATCCCGCGCAGCTGGCGTCCGATCTGGGCGGACGGGCCGGGTACCTGCACGCCGTCGACGAGTCAGACTTTACGTCAGCCACCGACGAGGGGCCGTGGCAGACCAGCCGCTCCGGGCAGGCGCCGGTTTCTATCGGGGGAGGAAGCCTGAGAGTGCCGGACCTCTTCCTCGAGCTGCAACGCCTGGCGGGCGACGACGTACGCCTGCTGGCGTTCCGGCACGCAGAGCTCTCCAAGCCACCACCACCACCCGATTTCTGGCTGGACTTCGGCCAGCGGCACTTTTTGGAGACCGAGGGCCTGAAGCCGCTGGGCCACGGGGCCATCGGCACAGTCTACGACGTGGCCGGGCGGGGGCAGGTCCTCAAGGAGTCCCGCTGCGCGGTGGGCGACCTGGTGCCGGGGCAGGGAATTTTCTGGCACCAAACGCGGTTCGCGAGCTCGCCCTTTGCGCGGTCCGCGGGCGGCGTGGTCCCGTTGCTGCGGTACGGTTTCCGCAGGGCCGGCCAGACTGCGCCACTGCTGGCACAGTCGATCGCGGATGGTCCGTACAGCCGTTATCGGCAGGAATGGGAGCACCGCAGTAGGTCGCTACTGGTCATGCAGACCCTGTGGCCCAAAGCCAAGGGCGAGCCCTTGTCCAAAATGCTGCGCAGCCCCGCGGCGGCCGGCCTGCCGCGGGTCCTGGTGCGTTTGGAACGCGTCCTGGCGGAGATGCACCCGGCGGGGTACGCGCACAACAACCTGCACGCCGGCAACATCCTAGTGCAGGGCCCCGATCAGGTCACGGTGATTGACTACGACCTGGTCAGGCCCGCGAATACCGACAGCACCTGGGGGGACTACATGTCGCTGGCGTGTCTGACGTTTGACGCCAACCACATGCCTATCTTGGAAAAGTTTTTTCCAGAGGGCGGCGTGCGCACCAAGTTAGCATCGGCGGGGCTCGAGCAGCTGCCCAGGCTGCGCCACTACGCGCACGTTGGGCGCTGGGAGCCCCTGGCCGCGCTGGACCTGCTGTTGTTTCAGCGGCAGCACCTGCAGCTGCTGGGCCTCGACCCAGCCGCCGTGAGCTACGAGGTGGAGTACCACCTGCCGCCCCACGTGACCACGGCCTTGCTGGCCAGCACGACCAACCCGCGGGCCTTTCGCGCGGTGCTGAGCACAGCCGCGCCCGCCCCGGTCGTGGCGGCAGCCGCCGCCGCCAGCCAAGTCACGCTGCGCCTACCGCCCAACACACCTTACTCTAGGGCCACCACTCACGACGAAGCCCGGGGGGGCCACCCAGCCCCTCGGCTACTGCTGCTGCCCAGCCAGCGGAGCAGCCTGCAAGCTAAACAGGAAGTAACTGCCAGACCGGTCTGGTCGACACAGCTGCTGACCCGCCCACTTAGTGAGCGCAGGTCGGCACGGCAGCCCCCCCTACGTCCGGACGAGCGCCAGGCGGCCGCCACGGTCGTGACGACCACTCCTGAGACGGTGCGCAAGAGGACACGCCGCGAGATTGAGGCAGAAGCCTCCCGCCCCGCCCCCGTCGCCCGTTCGGCCAATACTTGGCAGGGGGGAGCTAAGCTATAGCTGCGCCTGCCGGGACGGCCCGCGTAAGCTCTGGCTGTGTACAGTGCGCTGCCTTCTGGTTCGCCAGGTCGCTAAAAAGCTTAGGTGTACTTAGAGACTGCTGTGTACCCAAACCCCGGCCCGCGCCAAACAACGATTCCAAACTTTAAAAATATGCCTTGTACTAAAAAGAACAGAAAAGGTTGGTCTAACCTGGTGGACGCTTGGGAGGGGGGCGCTCCCCCGTGGGAGAGCGACCAAGAAGCGGGAGGAGGGAGGGCAGCTCTGCTGCCTCTGCCTAGCCGACCACCTCCCGTGGCGGGCCGGCGAGCACGCCGGCCGCGGGCTCCGGCGTGGCGCGGTACAGCAGGCCCGCCGCGTCCAGCGTGTGCGCGGCCTTGAGCAGCACAAAGGTGTGCGAGATCGGGGTCAGGCCGGGTTGCTGCCCCGGCGGCACGGCCGCGCACGAACGCGTGAGGCACACCGCCTGGCCGGACTGGTCCCGGAAGCCGAAGCGCCGGCAGCGGTTGCAGACGACGTCGAGGCGGCCGTCCGAGGTGCGCCGCAGCACTTGCTTGAGCACCGAGCGCGACGCGCCCCCCTGGACCAGGGCGTCCACCAACATGTTGTCGCACTTGCTCGCCCCGTTCGTGCGCGTCGACTTGGTGCCCTGGTGCGTCAAGGTGTCAGTGGGCCCGCGGTGCCTGGACTTGAACTGGCACTCGCTGGTCTTCTCTTGCTTGTTGTAGTACTGCAGGCCGACCATGGTCGAGTTGTCGGCGCCGTCCTGTTCCATGCACGCCGGGTTGTACAGGCGCTGGCCGGACAACAGGTGCAGCTCGCGCAGGTAGGCTTGCCACGGCCGCAGCTGCTCTGCCCGCGGCGGCCGGCCGGGGCCCGGCGCCAGCGAGTCCAGGTAGTCCTGCCGGGTGCGGCCCAGCGGGCCCGGCCACCCGGCGCCCGGGGGCTCGGGGTCGGCGAGCGGCACCAGCGCGTGGAACCAGCCCGCCTCGGCCGGGTGCCAGCCGTGGCGCCAGAGCGGGGTGAGGGCCAGCGCGCGCTCGGCCGGCCCGGGCGGCTGGGGGGCGGGCTCGCCCAGCGTGTGCGCGAGCCAGGCCTCCTCGCTCCGCACCCACGCCGCCAGGGCTAGCGGCGACTGGCAGCGGCCGTCGGGGGAGTGGAAGTGGGCGCGCTGGGGGTCGGCCGGGCACGCCCGGCGCGCGTCCGCGGGGCCCGCCAGGTCGGACGCCTCGGTGGCCAGGCGCAGGACCTTGCACAGTGCCGCGAGGGCCGGCCCGGCCGTAGCGCCCGCCAGGCGCAGCCAGTGCTGGACGCAGCGCCGGAACAGCTGGGGCGGGTCGGAGCGCACCGAGGCCTCCAGCACCCACCAGAACTCGGCCTGCCACAGCGCCTGCCGGGGCCGGCCCTCGAGGGCCGTGTGGCGCAGCGTCTCCTGCGCCCAGGGCCAGACGTCGGCGACGGAGCCGCCGGTGACCGGGTGCCGGAGCTCGCGGCCGTGCCGCAGCACGAGCAGCGAGTGCAGCCCCGTCACGGCGTCGCTCACGGTCTTGCGGAACAGCTGCGCCGGGTTGACGAGCAGCTCCGGCCTTTCCCCGGTCGGCAGGTACGGCATGTCGTAGTCGGGCAGCACGGCGCACACGGTGCTCTTCTGGCCCGACGCATTCGAAATCTTGTCTCCGTACTGCAGGGGCGCCGCCCGCACCGTGGCGACCCGCACCACGGCCACGCGCCCGGCCGTGCCGCCGCTGCCGCTGCTGCCGCTGCCGCTGCTGCCGCTGCCGCCGCTGTTGCCGCCGCTGCTGCCGCTGCTGCCACCGCTGCCGCCGCCGCTGCCGCGCAGCCCCGCCCAGTCGGCCGGGCCCGGGTCGAGCCAGCAGCGGCCCTCAGCGTCCAGGGCGCACACGCTCGTCTCCGCCACCCGGCCGTCCAGGGCCGCGGTCGTCTGCTGCAGCACGCCCTCCTGGTCCGGCGCGGCCGCGCCCACGGCGCCCCAGCGCAGGGCGTCGAGCACGGGGCCCCCGCGGTCGCAGGACAGCGAGCGCAGGAGGGGGTCCCCGCGGACGACGGCCGAGCCCGGGGCCGGCAGCCCCGGCTGCCGTCGGCCAGCGAGAGCAGGTAACCCTGCGGGCCCTGGTGGAACTGCGGGCGGCCCGCGCGCGCCGAGTGGCCGAGCCGGCGCAGCAGGCGCTCCTGCTCCAGCCGGCGCGCCGTGAGCGCGAAGGCCGCGTCCCACGACGCGTCCGCTGTCGGCTCGGCGGCGGCGGCGGCCCGCCGGCGGCCGCGCGGTTCGCTGGCGCTGAGCCAGTCGGCCAGCCGGGCCAGGTCGTCCCCGGCCTCCAGGAACATCTTTTGCTGGTAGCCCCGGTGCTCGACGTGCGTGAGCAGGCCCTCGTCCAGCGCCCCCCGCAGCCACACGGTGCAGTCGTCCTGGTTGTGGCTGAAGCCGCGGTACGCCAGCAGCACATTGAGCCCGCTGGGCTGCAGCCCGACCGTGAGGGCCGAGGGGGGCGACTCCAACAGCGGGCGCTCGCTCTGCACCAGGTGCTTGGCGGTGCTGCCGCCCACGAAGCGGCCCGGCAGCCACTGCGCGATGGCCTGGTTGTGCAGGCTGGCCGCGTACACAAGCCGGGTCCCCGTCACGTGCTCGTGGTACAGCGTCAGGGCGCCCGAGAAGCCCAGGTGCCGGATCGGTAGCAGCTCCACCTAGTCGGGCCGCGCCGCCCCCGCGCCCGCCAGCGCGAGCCGGTGGAGCTTGGCCAGGCTCTCGCAGCCCCACGCCACGGCCGCCTCCTGCATCGTGAGCCAGAAGAGCCCCCCCGCCCGCAGCAGGGCGTGCCACGCCCCCCGCGCCTCCGGCCACGCGCCGCCGGCGCTGTTGGTCAGCCCGTGCCGGTCCCACAGCCCCGCGGCCGCGCCCGCCCGGCCCGCGAGCGTGCGCAGCCAGCCCCGGGCCCAGCCCGCGCGCACCGAGCGCGGCAGGGGCACCCGCCCCCCTGCCAGCACGGGCAGGACGGGCGCCGCCAGCCGCCCGGCGTGGACGTAGACGCACAGCCGGCCCTCGGCCTCGTCCAGCACGGTGCCCAGGAAGCGCAGCGGGGCGGCCGGGCCCGTGTCCGTGGCGTGCAGGCCCCGCTTGAGGAGGCGAAGGCGGGCCTGCAGCTGGCGGGCGGCGTCCAGGCCCGGCAGGAAGCCCAGCACGCGCCCGAAGCACTCGAGCGCCGGGCCGCCGCCGCCCGCGCCGCCCGCGGTGCCGGTGCCGCCCGCGGTGGCGGTGCAGCCCGCGGTGCCGGTGCCGGTGCCGCCGGCGGGCTCGCACGCCAGCAGCAACCAGTCCTCCAGCGCCCGCCGCCAGTCCGGGGGCACCTCGGGCGTCACCAGCGTACACTGCGCCGCGCGCTTGTCGTAGCCCGACCGCTCCGACTTGCTGGTGGTGGTCGGGCACAGGAAGCCGGGGTGCGACATGTCGAACCGCTGGTCGCTGGTCGTGCCGTGCCCCGGCCGCACCATCTGGCAGACCCGCCGGCTCAGGCACCACTTCTTGACGAGGTTCTTGCCGCGCATGTTCTGCAGCACGCGGCGCAGGGGCTCCTGGCTGTTAGCCAGCGGCCGGTCGCGCGGCGACGCAAACTCGCGGAACACGGACGACGCGTACGCCGCGTCCAGGAGGCTGTCGAAGCGGGCGCACACCACCAGCCCCCCCCCACGACGACAGGCGGGCGTGCAGCAGCATGCGCACGGCGCTCAGGGCCCGCTGCAGGTTGTGGCGGTACAGCGCCGCCAGCGTCAGCACGCCGCGGTTCTGCAGCGCGTGCGGGTCCGACAGCCCGCGGGTGCCCTCGTAGCCCGAGCACAGCGCCCCGGGCAGCCCCACCTCGCCGCGGCACAGCAGCCGCGCGGCGTCCGCCAGGTGCAGCAGCTTGGCCTCGTCGGTGCGCCGGCCCGCCTCCCGCAGCCGCGGCTCGTCCAGCGCGTACTCCGCCACCAGGCGCCACGCCGCACAGGCGCCCGCGTGCGCCTGCTGCCGGGCCGCGCGCCGCAGGCACTCGGCCAGCCAGCACGCGGGGGTGCCCGTGACGTGCACCAGGAGGCGGTTGCGCAGCCACCAGCGCCCCTGCTCCTCCAGCTCGTCCGCCCGCAGCCCCTTGGCCCGCGTGCACCAGAGCTGGCCCAGGCGGAACAGCGCCTGCCCCCGCGTGCGCACGCCCTCGTTGTACTGCCAGGACAGCTGCAGCAGCTCCGCGTACAAGTCACGCTCCGCGGGCGCGTCCGCCCGGCAGGCCAGGGCCAGCAGCTGGCCCAGGCTCTGGCAGCCCAGCGCGTGCCACAGGATGAGCATGGGCAGGTCGCACGGCTGCCCCAGGTACACGCGCATGCTCAGCACCACTTGGCCGGAATCGAACTTGGCCTGCTCGCGCGCCGCCCGCCCCAGCTCCGCCGCCGGCAGGGCGCCCCTGACGACGCGGGCCGAGCGCACGGCCCGGCAGGCCTGGTCCAGGGCCTCCAGCGTGTCCCGCAGCGCGGCGTTCTGGGTGTTCCCGTAGCCCGGCCGCAGGGTGTCGTCGACGGCGTCGTCCGGGCCGCCGGCCGCCGGGCCGGGGTACAGCAGCACCCGGCGCACGCGCCGCGACCCGATGGCAGACTGCTCCTGGTTCTGCATGTTGTCCCGGTGGTAGTTGGCCGGCCCCTCGTCGTCGTCCGGCTCGTCCTCGTCCACGCCGGGGCCCGCCTGCTCCGCCCCTGCCTCCGCCGGCGCCAGCGGCGCGTCGGCCCCGTCCGCCGCCGGCAGCCGCTCGACCTCGGCCGACCGCCCCGTCCCCCACTGGACCTCGCGGCGGCGCGTGCCGCCGGGCGTACTGCCGGTGGCGGTCAGGCGGTAAGTCTCGTGCGTGGCGGCCACCCCCGCGTGGCTAGTGAGCACGGTCCGGGTCAGGGTGGTGTCCGGCGCCCGCCCGCTGGTCTGGTTCAAGCGCTTGTCCCACTGGCGCAGCAGCACCTGGTCGTGGGGGGGGGACCTCGCGCCCCTCCAGTGCCCAGGCCACGCCCTCGATCAGCACGAACGGCACCAGGTTCCCGATCTCCTGCCCGTCCCAGGTCCGGCGCAGGTGGGTGGCGTGCGTCCTGAACCAGGCGTCCGCCAGCCCGGGCGTTCGCAGCTGCGTCGGGGGCGGCAGGTTCACGGGCCAGGGCAGGCTCAGCAGCACGTGCCGGCCGGCGGGGGGCAGCTGCACTCCGGGGCAGGGCTCGTCGTGCTCGTACAAGGACCACGCGCTCCGGACCCACAGCCTGGCTCACCAGGTCCCCGCCCGGTGGCACAGGTCCTCGAAGCGGTCCCGCGGGTCTTCGAACGAATCGAACCGTAACTGCAGCTTCAGGACGAACCTGCGTGCGGGCGCGGGGCCGGCCAGGCGCCGGGCGGGCAGCGTGACTAGGTGCGGCACGCTTACCTCGTCCGGCCCGGGCTCGCGCGCCTGCAGCCAGCCCTGCAACGCCGAACGCAGCCCGCTGCTGCGGTTCTTCTTCCGGTGCAAGCGCGCGAGTTCTGCCTGGCTCACCTGGCGCAAATGGACCTGCGCCGACAGGCGCTCCACCAGCAGCGGCGCCTGGTGGACCACGAAAGCCCGCAGGCTCTCGACGGAAGCAGTATGCCGCAGGTACTCCTCCTGCAAGAAAGCCAGCGAGAGTTGTCCTTGCTCCTCGACCGTCGCGAAGTACGGCCCGCGCTGGCCCCGGGCTTCTTCCTCGCGCCCGAACGCTTCGTCCAGGGCCAGCTGCGCCGCAATCACCTCGTCGAGGCCGACGCGCTCGGGCTGGGGTCGTCCACCATCAGCACCGCGCCCGCCCTCCCGGGCCTTTCTGCCGCGCACGGGGGGGGGAACCCCCCCCTCCCCCCCCCCCCTCCCCCATTACCAGCCCGGGGGGAGGACCCCTCCCTCCCCACTGCCAGCGCCCCGGGGGGAGGCCCCCCCCCCCCCCCCTCCCCCTCCCCACTGCCAGCGCGCGAACCACCCGCCGGCACCCGCCGGCACCGCTCGGCACGCAGCCGCCGGGAAGGGGGAGCTAGGGGGGGGGGGGGGGGAGCTCTGTTCCCGCCAGTGGGCGCCGGGCACGGGCCTAGCAGCCTGCCGCCCCTCTCGTCGTGACCGCCGTGACACATTAGCTCGGGCGAGGCAGCGTGGACTACATGCTCGGACCAGCACCTCGTCGGGTGCCGCTCACGACCACCGACCAGCCAGCATCCCGCCGGGGCCGCCCACGACCACGGACCAGCCAGCACCGTACGTGGCGCCGGCCCCGCAGCCGGCCCTGGACGCCTGCCTGTGGCGGGCCAGCCGGCGGGGGCTCCGGGAGATCCTGTCTCGGGAGGAGGCCCGGACTCTCTGGGCCGCCCTAGACACCACCGGGACCAAGCTGCCAGCGTCCGCGCTAGCGACCATCCGTCGCGTCGGGGCACGCCTGTCGCAGACGGCCTCCGGGCGCGCCCTCGCCGTGGCCGCCGTCGACGTCGTCCGGCTCGCCGCCGGCGGGGGGCCGGCCGCCCGGCGCCGCCTGTGGCACGCCCCTGGACGGGCCCGCCCGTACCCCGCGCTGTGGGCCGCAGTGGGGCTGGGGGCCCCGGTCCTGGTCCGGCTGGCGGTCCCCGAGCCCCGGCGCGGCGAGTCGCTGCCGCGCCTGTTCCTAGCGGCGGGCTTTCCTAGGGGCGGGCGCGGCCCCCCGGCGCAGGCCTACGCCCTGCAAGGACTGCACAGCCAGCCCCTGGTGTCGCCCAGCTGGCACCCCTGCGGCCGGCTGCGGAGCCAGTGTTGGCGCCGGCTCGAGCGCAGGCTGCCGCGCGGGGCCCGGGAGGCCTGCTGTGGCTGGCGCCAGGCGCACGAACTGCACCAGGACGCCCGGCTGGCCTTGCGGCGTGGCGGCCACGCGCTGATTAGATTCTCGCGCGGGGGCTCCGAGCTCTTGCCCGCCCTCGACGCCTACCACCGACAGCACGTAGCCCTCGTGTATTCTTACCAGCGGCCGGACCTGGGCTACAGCGCACTCCCCACCGCGCACGGACGACCCCCCCCCTCTGGCCTGCTAGAGCCAGCCCGGGACGCCTAACGGTCCTGACTGGCCGGATGGCAGGGACGGACCCCTCCTGCCGGTCGGGTGGCAGGACCAGGCACCCCCTGCCGGCAGGAAAGGCCAGTCTTTTCCGGCCGGGTGGCAGGAAAGGCCAGTCTTTTTCTGGCCGGGTGGCAGGAAAGGCCAGTCTTTTCCGGCCGGGTGGCACGAGTGGCCAGTCTTTCCCGGCTGGGATGGCAGGAAAGGCCAGTCTTTTGCGGCCGGGTGGCAGGAAAGGCCAGTCTTTTCCGGCCGGGTGGCACAAGTGGCCAGTCTTTCCCGGCCGGGTGGCACGAGTTGCCAGTCTTTCCCAGCCGGGTGGCAGGAAGGGCCAGTCTTTTCCGGCCGGGTAGCACGAGTGGCCAGACTTTTCCGGCCGGGTACATATACTCTTTTGGCCGGATAGGGGCGTTGCCTTTTTCGTTCTCCCCCCTCCCCTTCCCCCTCCCTTCTCCCCTCTCCCTTCTCCCTTCTCCCCTTTACTTTCCCCACAAGCATCATGACACGGCTCAGTTCCGACTCCGACGTTTTCTCGCCGGAGCCCAAGCGTCCCGGGCTCGTTTTCCTTCCCTCCGGACGCTCGGTATGAGGACGGCGGCACACTTTTCGTCTCCCCGTACGAGGGACGACGGGAAGGAAGGATGGTCGAAGAGGAAGATGAATCGAAGGCAGAGCCTCTGTTCTCTTTCTCTCCCGAACAAGGGGAGGAACTGGCCGACAGTAAGGGCCCCCTCCAATCGCCCCGAGTCGAGCAGTCATCTGCCCGTACTACCCTTCCACGCGCTGTGACTTTCGCTACAGATAGGTAGGCGACCCCACTGGCTGGCGAGGGTGACGGTGACAGAGAGCCCAACGCTGCTGTCACTGTTCAGGCGTCCCCGGTTGACCATCTAACCAGCTCCAAACGTCCTTTAATAGGTTATTCAATCAATACAGACAAAAGCCCGCCAAACAAACGAAACAGTTGATGCAGGTCACTAAGTCATAAAATAAAAGGTATCCATACAGTGCATATTGGCATTGGTGCCACCATGCAACCCCCACCAGTAAATATCCCTTTTTCCATACTATTAACTAATAATATTAACTAATATATATATACCGGTTGTATTAATCCCATCACCTGATTCACTTCTCAAGGTTAAAAAAGTTATATGTATAAAAAAAGATAATTGCTCCAAACTTTTTTGAAAAGTCAGATCATTTTTATAAGATATAACTTTTTTGATACATAAAACTTTTTTATAAGATGGAATTTTTTATAAAATAGAACTTTTTTATATAAATGTGGATCCAAAGTGTGTTAACTTGAATGTCTTCGATTATACATTACGGAAGTCATTGCGGATGCCATTGTCCATTTATCAGTATGCATAGTTAAATCATTTTTTTTACGCAAACACTGTTTAATAGAAAATACTTGCCACTCGTAGAGATGAGTGGGAAGAGTAAGTGAGGTACCAGAGAGTATATGTAGAGAAGAGAAAAGAGGGGTGATTATGCAGCTGTTAGACCTATTAATATAATTAACCGGATAGTCAGTATGGGCCGGCATATGTAATGTGTGTCGTTAGAGCCATTACGTATGTCCGGCCTAGTATATAATCGGGCCGTTTCCTTGGCGCCCTTTCTCAATAAAGTTTCTACCGTAGGACACAGCTAGTATACGGCAGATTATTAAGTTAGTCTCACAGGTTATAGAGCCTTGTAGCGTGAACGTTAGGTACCGTTAGGTCTAGTAGACTTTATTCACTTATCGCGTACTATCGGGGCGTGCGAAAGGCTGCCACCGAAGATACGAACTGGTGTACGTGCAGAAGGCCGTCACCAAATATTTTGAATCTGGTGTGTGTGCGGAATGCTACCACCAGTCTGGTGTGTGTGTGCGGAAGGCTACCACCAGTCACACTAAGTGGACTGTGTGGAAGGCTGCGAAGCTCCCAGTCAAAATCTTTTCGCATGCCTCTACCATTACCTTCTTCCTCATCACGAAGAATTCGTCATCTTGCATTACTATTGTGTAACCCGTTCGCTGTAGGCGACCAGATGAGAATAGCGTACGATCAAGGGTAGGTAAGACGTAGGTCTCCCCCATCTCCACCTCCTGCTGCCCACCTTCTCCATTCATGCCTGTAAACGACGTATCCCCCATCGCCACAGTTTTGATGAGCCCAGAAATCCCTCTCACTGCCACCCCCTCCTCCTGTCCAATCTTGCTTAGGGCGTCTTCTATCGGAATCATGTGCTGCGACGACCCACAGTCAAGATAGACTTCATACAGGTCCTGCCCGCCCATTACTCCATCTTCAAAAGCCATGTGAGCTGTAGGTCCCTTGTCTTCTTCTCCACCAGTAGAGGTACCTCCTCCATCGCGATGCAGCCCTCCTTCTTGCATAGACCTCCCTTCCTCGGTCATTTCCACATCACCATCTTGTGCATTGTCGCTAACCAACTGCGTAGGCGGCGTGTTTGGTGGCTTCTTTTCATCATCCATCACATTCCGGGGTACTGGATCACCTCCACCGCCCTCTAGTGTGATGACCGTTCGCTCCTCTTCCCATCGTCCAACTCGTCTTTCACTGTAAGCCGACTCCCCCTGTCCTGCAATCACATCACTAGTGCCACCACTTCGACCCATTGTCGTAGCTGATGTGTTTAGCCCAGCACGCCGTTGCGCCAACGCCTGCTCTGTAGCCGCCTCAATCGAAGAGAGTTGATATACCCAGGGGAAGTAACGTTCTTTGGCACGTAGCAACACCCGTTCCGGTTCCGAGGTCACATGCCTCTTCGCCTCTTGCAGTATGTCCCAGCTCGCCTGTACATACTCGTTTGCTTCTTTGGGCGGGCCCATCAGCAGCAAGATGTCGTTGTACCTCGGTTGTAGCGCCATAGCACTCTCCCCCACGTCCGGTCTGACGGTACAATACCTCAGCAGCCTTCTGTAGGCCACATCCCCTCTTCGTCTCGTTTCATTCAGACTATGAGGTCCCAACCCCCGAGGCTCGCGGCCACTCTCGACGACTTTAGCCCAGTCTTCCTTGCCTTCGTTCTGCGTCCATTTGCAGAACTCCTTATGGGCTGGGTAGTCGATTCTCTGGCACCCTCTATCGCAGTACGCCACCATTTTGCATCTAGAGCACATCTTGGGCTTGGCAAGCTGGGTGACACTACACGCTTCACATTCCAAGGGTACCGGCGTGTCTTTGCCACAGGGTTCAGCCCCCGACAGTCCACTAGCCCATTGCTCCCATTCGTCCAGAGAGATGCGGAGATTGTAGTACCACTTCCACCAATGCAGCTCCGCCAGGGGAGCATTGTTGAACACCGTACAGAAGTCGGCCACGTTCACCGTCCCATTGCTTTGGTTCCCTTCAGCCTCGCTCTCCGGTGGTGCCACAAAAACGAACCTCGTCTCATTCTGAGCCATAAATGCATACCCACACGTCTTCTCACCCTTCTTAGGTATCACCCGCAGTCCCGAACCATCCGCCGCCGGAGCCAGGTACTCCTCCTCACCCACTGCATATCTTGGAACAGGATCAACCATCGTTGCTCGCCTTTGACGTCTTAGATCAAACGCCATACACGACACGGCCGCGGCGGGGGGGTTCCTCGGGGCACCAGAACCTTTGCGTCCTTGGTCTCTCCCTCCATTTGCCGCGACATCTTTCTTCGGTTTTTCTTCCTTAGGAATTTTCTTGCGGTACCTGTCCTTGAGCGTTGGGCACGACTTGCCTACATGCTCGTGCCCAGGTATGCGACACTTCTCCATGCACTTGAAGTACTTGTGGCCTTTTGAACAGTTGTAGCACTCCAGCTTCGGCCTATCGCTCTTGCCGCCCTTATCCCCCTTGTCGCTCTTGCCAACTTTCGCTTGCCCGTTCGCCCACATCGCCGCCTCCTCTTTGGTAGCCATCCTCTGCTCTTCATTAGCGATTACTCTCCTTTCGAAGGCCGCTTCGAAGTCGTCCCACTCCAGTGATGGATTGGTAACTTGCGCATCCAAGAACGGCTTCCACAAATGCTTCTCTGCACACTTTGCCAGGGCGGTCTTCACGAACTGCATCTGCAGTGTGACACTGACCGGTTCACCATGATCCTCTAGGAACTCACAATGACTCATAAAGTCCCTCAGCTGTGCCATCATATCATCTTTAGCATTAAATTGCCAGTTGCTTACGATGCTGTTCCTTTTCTGCTTCTGGTGGGCCGCATTCCCTTGGTAGCGTTGACGCAGGATGCCGACGAGCTCCTCCGGTCGCAGCGCAGGCTCTCTGACCAAGTGTCGGACAATCCTCTCCGCCGGCGATCCGTACTCTAGCGCTTTGTACAACCACATGAAGATCTGCGCCCTTCTGGCTATGATCTTCCGTCGCTGTTGCATGGTCAAAGTAATGCCATCTCCTGCCCCCGGTCCAGCTTTTGCGTCCGCAGGAGCCTTTGCCTCCCTCGCCTTAGCCTCTCTCTGGTTCTCCTTCCGGTCCCCGTAAGCCGCATCCGGTGCTCCCGCCGCAGGCTCAGCTTCAATCTCGGACCGCCATCTCAGTACATCAGCCAAAGGCGCGACATATTCCCAGCATTCGACCGAGGACAAATCCGCCCTTGCCTGCGCAAACCAGTCATCCCAGCTTCTCCCCTTAATACCATCGATGAACGCAGGCGCCTTGCCTTGCAGGATCACAGTCGCCGCATCCTTCGTCGCAGAAGCACTCATAACCCAATGTATTTATAAATCCGGTAGCTTAGTTGACAGAGGCCGGGTTGAAGACCGGGACACTTTGGTAGTTCGCAGTTGAACAGATTGTGAGAGATTTATTGAGTAAAATTATTACCGCCAAACTGAAGGCGGCAAAACCATAACATGTGACTGGCTGACAATGCCAAATTCATTAATTAGGCCAGTCGTAAATAATTGGTAAATCAGTCCTATCGACATATAATAAATGACGTAACTGTCATATCACGAGTAACTGCTGTCAGAAATTATTCTAACCGTTATTGTAATGTAAAGTGATGGTGCGCTTCATGCACGCCGGATTCACCGAACCCCCTAGCATGAAGTGGATTACTGCTAGTCGCCCGGCGCGTCCCAATCTCCCTTCCAATTCGCATCAGGGCATGATGTGGTTACTGTTTGTAGTATTGTGTGGGAAGAGGAGATAGTGGGTAAGTATGTATAGGTGTCAACGGAGATGAGTCGTGCGTGTTTGCTTACAACACTTTCTATCCACTATTTGTGTGTGGCAAAATCGTGAACAAAGTGTGAACACAGCATGCACCTCCTCCCTCTATATTCCTCCGTCAATCTTATGCAATGTATCCTCCCTTAGTTATACTTCGCAAAGTGTTAGACTACTATTATTAATATAATAATTTATGATAGCTACTACACTCTCGATGCAGACTACAATTTCAATAAGACAAGGCGCCAACAAGGTGCGCCACGTAACTTGACTGGCCGGATCATAAGTAATGGCTCTAACGACACCGTTACTCCGATACGGCCGGTCCATAACTATTAATTAATTATTAGTTCCAACACTCCCCCTGGAACAAAGTAAATTAATATTAAGTTACTGCCGTTCCTAATTAAGTTACGTCAACTACTACTATTTCGTGAAACATTAGAAAACACAAACTCAAAACATGTCCTCTTACCCTCACTCTCTCCGAGAAGTAATGTTGGGGTTGGCTATCCTCCTATCCACAGCGAGTACGCATTGATTAGAGTACGTACAAGGCAGCGGGCCTGTGGTATACTCGGGCCTACCCAACGAGGAGAAGATTAACACTCTACTCTCCCTACCTCGCAGATAAGTAAGAGAAATATGTGAAAACCACATACATATATATCATACAAGAATACATAGATATGATGATGACCTCCAAGGGAGTGACAACATAAATGTGTCATAAAAATATGATAATATATATGTTTATATATGACAGTTATTCACACGTATGATCATAACATAAAAACTAAAATTTGGAAGCGCTTCCCGTAGGCGGTATGAAAAGAAGACAAAATAATATAATATATGAGGACATATCTGTAATTATCGGCGGGTTTGGTACATCTGTCTGGTCGCCGGATCGTGTTGTTCCACATTCCCATGTGGCACGTTCACCGACCGGAAAGCAGACTCCAGGTTGGTCTCTTATAAGTTTTTATATATGTAGTGTGACTCTATATAAGTAATACGAACTCGAGGTAGTTCGTGTTCCGGGGCTTACACCAACCCGGGAACAAGAACGTACTAAGTAATTACAACTAAGGTTGTCGAGGTTGGTCGCCGCCGTCAGTCGTCGTCGGTCCAACTGCGCGGGTGCATCCCTTCCTCCCCCTCGACTTAGTTAACTTATACGACTAAATGGATGTATTATACATCTTATGGGGGAGGAGAGAGAACGGGTGAAAGTCCAGGCACATCTTGCCTCTTCTCATTGTAAGAGGTATGATGTGTCTGGAAACGCGCTATCCGTCATGCCTGCGCTTAGGTCACCTACATCACTCCCCTCAATGTACAGTAGGAGGAAAATATAATATACGAAAATTAATACGATCTGCTTCCGAAAATATAAGTATAAATGATCATAGCGTGAACGGTTATGCAGAAAATACCCAGTGCTTACACATGCGGTGAAAGACAGTAGCATGGATATGTTCACTATGTGTGGGTCGGACAACAGGTTTTAGTGCTTTTGACACATGACAATCAGCATCATGTTCGTGAGTTCGGGAAGTGTGTGAACATACATCACCTGGCATAGTCAAACAGCAAGCCAAACTTTGAGAACAGTATTTACCCTTCTCCGTGTTTGCTTCATAAGAAAACGGGACATGATTTATCGTCATGCCATCCCCATCCGCATATACACAGGACATCAGTACAATATACATCATTATACACGGGAAGATCTGTTGATTGTGTAGGATGACGAGGAGGAAGTCAGAATGAGACAGTGGGTGGTGATGTTCCATCATCCCCTACTTTCACGTTTTGCTTCTCAAGGGGGGACTGGTTCATATCGCTGGTTTGGGTCCAAATGGGACATCCCCAGACGAATAGATTGTTTGGTAAGGACCTGCCCCTAGCTACGATCTGTTCTTCCTTGATGTGGATCGGGGACTTAGGTACGACCACCTGGTTGTTTTGGTGGACTGCAGCCAGTCCCCGCTTCAACCAGGCTGAAGTAGCCACTAAACCATAGCTCAAATCGGGATTGTACGTGGTGTGGGAATCGTACACCTGGATCGGCTCTCCATCTGCTCCTGAGACCTGCATTAAAACTTTCCCCTTGTACTCTGTTTTAATGCTCCCTTTTGCGATTTTGAACTTCTGGGGATTATGTTTCATTCTCACGAACACATCCTTATGGGGTGACTGAGACTCGCTAGCCCCACTATCATCTACCCAAACCATCCCCGCCATACTCCTTTCAGGTGTCTCTTTCTCATCTTCCTCTCTCTCATGCATCATCACGACACATTCTTTCTTGGGGGATGGAGGTGAAGTGTTTGAGGTAGTGTTGGAAGATGTGCTGGGTCTCGATGGTGGAATGTCGTGGATGTTCTCTCCTTCTACACCTATACGTTGCAGATATTCCCGGTATTCTAACAATTGAGTCCGAAGGTGTGGAAATCCCACAATAAGTCCTCTTGCAAAAGGATTATTCCATTTGTGAGCCATCGAAATGACGAAACTTTGGATGTCCATATAAAGTTCATCATAAAACTCGTTAACTTACCCCGTTCCTCCCGGTAATGAGAGAGTCTCTCACTTCTAGCTCTCTAGCACCCTCTGCAAACGCTCCGATCAACCTCTGTATCTCTCCAAGAGGCGGTATCTCCCCATTCCCACCGACTATCATCATCTTCCCTTCTTCCCATCGCCATGCAATCGTGGGGTCCTTCCTAATCCTATCTCTCTCTAACTCTCTCTCCAACCCCTGATTCAACTCACTAGATGCAAGGCGTGATGAAGGGGAATATGTAATACGGTGTAATAACAAGGAGCATACTTCCTTGACTTCCCTTTCTATTTCTCCCCCTGCTCCATCCTCAGCGCTCTTACTCATCTCTTTCTTAGAGTTCGAGCGTTGTACAGATGGTTCAGGGGAAGAAAAGGACTTCAGGGGAGAGTTAGTGGAGTCGGTTTCATCATCATCTTCGTCAGACACCGTCTCCCCCTCACCTCTCTCTCTTTTTGAGTGTTTCCCCCTACTGCAACCCCAACGCTCTCACTCGTTTCTGTGTTTGAGTTAGAACGTTGTACAGTTGAAGTAGGGAGCATATGTCCTGTGAGAGAAGGTAGAGTAGCAATTGAGCTGTGAGCAGAGACAGATCTATGCGGTGACGTGTGTGTGGGTGACGACGTGAGAGGATCAGGTTGAATGGAGGGGGGTTCTGTTCTACCCTAATCCACTGCCGCAGTATCCAATCCATAGGTGTTAGCATCAAGGCATAGGTGTACGGTACACCCCCCATGTTCAGTTGTGCCCTAATCACTGCCAGTAATTCACCCCTAGTTTGCTCGTTACTAGTATGGTGGGAGCAAAATTCGCACCCATGTTTTTCCATCCTTTTTGCACACTGACTACCTGGTCTCTGACCCCGGACGGCCCCTACCTTCCATGCGCACCGGACGTTGTTTTTATTGAACCCATCGCACTGCTTCGTGTTTGAAACGATAATCATGCTCCCCATGATGGGTTGCGCCCATAGATTGAGGAGTGGGCCATCTTCTTCACGCAAGTGGTTTAAGGAAGAGCCCCGGGATTTCATCAGAGCTTTCCTATAACCCCCCTTGACACGACGAAGCCCCCACCCATCCTCCATACGGTAAATTACCCCTAGAGGTGTTGGGTCACCCACCATGTCAAGGGAAGAAATGAAACGATTGTCTTTCAGGGGGGAATAAATGGAGATTAATAAGAAACAGGATGATGAGCATGCATGTCGTGTGCGTATGTATTGCTCTCTCTTCCTGTCCTTCAATTCTGATGCGTGAGGTGGCAATGTTTGTGGTCCAAAAGAGGAACTGGGTGGGGTGTTATCGGATGAGAGGTTTGGTTCTTCTTCGTCCGTTTACTCTTTTTCCATCATGTTTATGCTCAACATATGGTTGATGTACCCTATTTCTCCTACTCCCTCCTCTCTTCCTTTTTCATAAAGAGTAGCAGACTCTTTGTCTGAACCAGGAGCTTCGGACTCCTCTCCTTCTTCTTCAGAACTACCAGAAGAAGAGGAGTCGGAACCCCCTGCAGTCAGACTAATCGTCTTTGTTTTGGCTGTGCTCTTCTTGATGAAATCAGATGTCTTCAGCTTCCTTTTCTCCTTTCCTCCGTCCCTCTTCTGTTGTCTCATCTTTCTCCTCCCTTTACTGCTCTCCTTAGTTTATTCGTTTTAGTTAGACTCAGCTCTCCTACTCCTTTAGCTAAGTTAACTATTCTCGCTGCCTTCCTTCTTATGGGGCAGTTCACCGGGACATGTCCGTCTCGCGGGCACTCAGGGAGAGTACAAGGGACGATACAGATTTTGATCTGGTGATCTCCGCGACAGTTAAAACAACCTTCCTTATGGGGTGTTCTCCCACCTTAATTTCCCACAAAGTTGACTGTTATGGGGTCACTCTTAGTTCCTGTACCAGATGAAGCTTTAGACGAAAGGGAACGAAAACCGCCCCCTGACGAGTAAAGCTTTTTCATCTTGGTCTTGGATTCCTCTGTCTGGGCAACCTGCTCTATCACTTTCACAAAGGATTCCCAACCCGGTCGCTCCTCCGGAAGGAGACTGGTGACCTTGTTGCGAAAACTGCCAAACTCGGTCAAGTGTTCGATCTTTTTCATAGCCATCTCTATCTTGACCAGTTCAGGGTACGGGACCTTCGTAACTGTCTCTTGGTCTGCGATATTGCTATGGAAGAGAGTTAACCAGGGCCTCACATCCGAACCTTCTTGGGATAGGAAAGATCAAGGAAGTGTTGTCGTTCTTTCCACTTGACAAGATCAAGACCACCATACCTTTTCCTTAAAGCCATGAAACAATCGACCCCATCGGTGCCTGCTGTCCTATGACAGACATAGCTTCCTTGTCCTTAGAGCAGGACTGAATTAAAAGAGCAAAAATAAATCGATTATGTTTCATCTTTCCTCTTTCCTCAACCTGCTGATAGTAGCTTTCTGTAGCGAAAGAGGCAAGAAGGGGGTTTGTTCTAGATGCGGTAGTCAGGATAGGCCCTGGGACCGAACTCCCAACAGGCCCTTTCTGTTCAGCAGTTGCTGGAGTAGAAGAGAGGTCAGGCTGGGCGGAACTAGTATTATCTCCTTGTTCCTGTTTGATAGGTAGAGCGGAGCTGGAGGAAGAACTACTAGACTCTTTTTTCACTACAGGTCTCTTTCTCTCTCCCTGGTCCTGACTCTCATCATCGCTATCTCCGTTGGGGAAAAGAGGTGGTTCGTTAGGAGGTGTACCAGGTCGATTAAAAGTGTTTACCTGTTTTGCTTGCAAAAACAAAGGGTGTCGCCTGTGGGGAGGTAGCTCCCCTATCACCAAAGGATCATGGATCGCCAAAACCGGAAGGAACCCATACTCCCAGTTATCCCAGTCTGGGTCTTTGCTATTAAATGGCGGAGGAACCACATTGAACCCTTTGTTCAACGACGTCCCAAACATGGGGTAGGCCATGTTCTGGACCAAAGTGCGGAAGGTAGGAGTTGTACTCGACTACCAATAAATTCCTACAATTGAGTAGAAATGTGGGAATTATTATTACGGATGAAGTAACTTGGTGTGTCTACGCTATGCAGTCTAGCCGCTAGTCTTTAGACACGTTTGAGGTGGGTGCCTTCTGCCTGCCGGGCACGAAAATGGTGTCGAAAAATCACACGAACTCCAAAAGGAAAATGGTCGAAGCTTTTTTGACATTCCGACATATTGGACTTGCATGCCTCCAGGAATGAAGCAGGCACATCCCATTTTCGATATTTTTGTATCTATCGTAAGTATTTGTCAGGCCGTGAGACATGATTACACCAAAAAAACTGTAGCAGCAGGTCCAGGAAAAAATTTACAGACATGTGTAGGTCAGACAGGTGAAGTTGTGAAAACCCACTTTTTGGTTTGTAGGTTCTAGGCAAAATAAACAAAAATCCTTTGGTGGAGCTTTAGTTTATGATAATACAAGATGATTCCAATACTTAAAAGTCTTAAAACGGATGAATACTAAGATGTATATGTTCCCAAAACCAGAAAAATGCTGGTTTTGTGATTTTGAGTTTTTTTATTCCACAGACATGTACAGATTACATAAAGTTGGAGAAATATGTTTAATGATAATAAAAAATGATTCACCTATTCACCTGTGCAAGAAATAATACTCAAGTTACGAAATATTAGATTTTCATGTTTCGACAAGGAAAAAATAAGTGGTTTTCTCCTAGCTGGTTTGTAGCCTACAAATGAAAGTATCAAGAAATATTTTGTACAAGTGATGAAAAACACTCAAGGTTGCTGTCTGTATATTTAGATAGCTATGATATGCTTTGTGCTAAGAGATATCTGATGCACTCAGGGAACCCTCCC